>WOVY01001209.1:0-298721 GCA_013436015.1 Rhipicephalus annulatus
GAATGAATGTAAATAAAAGAAAGAAGTGGATGAAAAAATTACCAACTGTGAGCAGGAATCGAACCTACGACCTTCGAATTACGCGTTCGATGCTCTAACCACTGAGCTATCACAGCGGCCCTCCCTCCATCCACTTTTTGGGGTTATCTGTGAATTTAGAAGTAGGAGTGACAGTCAGCGCCATCTATAAGCCAAGAACGAGTGTGAAAACACTCTTATGCGCATGTTTGGCGTCACGTAGCACGTGAACTTATTATGAGCGGGCAGCTGATTAATTGTCCCTCTTATACAACCTAAACACACCAAGTCTGCCAGTACGAGACCCTCGTTCAATGAAATAAGGGAAAGAAGTGTATACCTAAGGGCTCGTTTTTCCGTGTTTTAACACAATATAATGAGATATAACAGACAGTAATGCCAAGGAATGTACAGGGAAGTTATTAAAACCAATGGAATGTAAATAAGAAGAAAGAAAAGTGGATGAAAAAATTACCAACTGTGAGCAGGAATCGAACCTACGACCTTCGAATTACGCGTTCGATGCTCTAACCACTGAGCTATCACAGCGGCCCTCCCTCCATCCACTTTTTTGGGTTATCTGTGAATTTAGAAGTAGGAGTGACAGTCAGCGCCATCTATAAGCCAAAGACGAGTGTGAAAACACTCTTATGCGCATGTTTGGCGTCACGTAGCACGTGAACTTATTATGAGCGGGCAGCTGATTAATTGTCCCTCTTATACAACCTAAACACACCAAGTCTGCCAGTACGAGACCCTCGTTCAATGAAATAAGGAAAAAGTGTATACCTAAGGGCTCGTTTTCCGTGTTTTAACACAATATTAATGAGATATAACAGACAGTAATGCCAAGGAATGTACAGGGGAAGTTATTAAACCAATGGAATGTAAATAAGAAGAAAGAAAAGTGGATGAAAAAATTACCAACTGTGAGCAGGAATCGAACCTACGACCTTCGAATTACGCGTTCGATGCTCTAACCACTGAGCTATCACAGCGGCCCTCCCTCCATCCACTTTTTTGGGTTTATCTGTGAATTTAGAAGTAGGAGTGACAGTCAGCGCCATCTATAAGCCAAAGAACGAGTGTGAAACACTCTTATGCGCATGTTTGGCGTCACGTAGCACGTGAACTTATTATGAGCGGGCAGCTGATTAATTGTCCCTCTTATACAACCTAAACACCAAGTCTGCCAGTACGAGACCCTCGTTCAATGAAATAAGGGAAAGAAGTGTATACCTAAGGGCTCGTTTTTCCGTGTTTAACACAATATTAATGAGATATAACAGACAGTAATGCCAAGGAATGTACAGGGGAAGTTATTAAAACCAATGGAATGTAAATAAGAAGAAAGAAAAGTGGATGAAAAAATTACCAACTGTGAGCAGGAATCGAACCTACGACCTTCGAATTACGCGTTCGATGCTCTAACCACTGAGCTATCACAGCGGCCCTCCCTCCATCCACTTTTTTGGGTTTCTGTGAATTTAGAAGTAGGAGTGACAGTCAGCGCCATCTATAAGCCAAAGACGAGTGTGAAAACACTCTTATGCGCATGTTTGGCGTCACGTAGCACGTGAACTTATTATGAGCGGGCAGCTGATTAATTGTCCCTCTTATACAACCTAAACACACCAAGTCTGCCAGTACGAGACCACCCGTTCAATGAAATAAGGGAAAGAAGTGTATACCTAAGGGCTCGTTTTTCCGTGTTTTAACACAATATTAATGAGATATAACAGACAGTAATGCCAAGGAATGTACAGGGGAAGTTATTAAAACCAATGGAATGTAAATAAGAAGAAAGAAAAGTGGATGAAAATTACCAACTGTGAGCAGGAATCGAACCTACGACCTTCGAATTACGCGTTCGATGCTCTAACCACTGAGCTATCACAGCGGCCCTCCCTCCATCCACTTTTTTGGGGTTATCTGTGAATTTAGAAGTAGGAGTGACAGTCAGCGCCATCTATAAGCCAAAGAACGAGTGTGAAAACACTCTTATGCGCATGTTTGGCGTCACGTAGCACGTGAACTTATTATGAGCGGGCAGCTGATAATTGTCCCTCTTATACAACCTAAACACACCAAGTCTGCCAGTACGAGACCCTCGTTCAATGAAATAAGGGAAAGAAGTGTATACCTAAGGGCTCGTTTCTCCGTGTTTTACACAAATATTAAATGAGATATAACAGACATTAATGCCAAGGAATGTACAGGGGAAGTTATTAAAACCAATGGAATGTAAATAAGAAGAAAGAAAAGTGGATGAAAAAATTACCAACTGTGAGCAGGAATCGAACCTACGACCTTCGAATTACGCGTTCGATGCTCTAACCACTGAGCTATCACAGCGGCCTTCCCTCCATCCACTTTTTTGGGGTTATCTGTGAATTTAGAAGTAGGAGTGACAGTCAGCGCCATCTATGAGCCAAAGAACGAGTGTGAAAACACTCTTATTCGCATGTTTGGCGTCACGTAGTACGTGAACTTATTATGAGCGGGCAGGTGATTAATTGTCCCTCTTATACAACCTAGACACACCAAGTCTGCCAGTACGAGACCCTCGTTCTATGAAATAAGGGAAAAGAAGTGTATACCTAAGGGCTCGTTTCTCCGTGTTTTACCACAATATTAATGAGATATAACAGACAGTAATGCCAAGGAATGTACAGGGGAAGTTATTAAAACCAATGGAATGTAAATAAGAAGAAAGAAAAGTGGATGAAAAAATTACCAACTGTGAGCAGGAATCGAACCTACGACCTTCGAATTACGCGTTCGATGCTCTAACCACTGAGCTATCACGTACCTATTATTTTTTTTTACGCTTGTAGGAAAAGACTTCTACGGAAATATTGCAAAGGCTCTTTTCTAAACGCAACACAGTTTTGAAGTATCTGCGTAGAATAGCTAACGCGCCAACGTGCAAGAAATTGGGCCAACTTTTCTGTTTTTGGTAGTGTCTGCCATTTTTAAACATATTTTTTCCTTTTGGGACAACAAGAAGGCGTGGATATAGTTCACAGCACAGCCTAATAAAACCATCACAAAAAAATTCATCACACGTTTTACGTTTCCGTAAAAATTGGCGATGAATTGCAAAAATATTGTGGTGAACAAAATTTTTCGTGTGCTGGAAGTGTTTTCTGCGAACAAAACTTTCAGTTCTGTGCACTTCGAATTGGCCCACATAACTTAAAAACCCAGATAAAAAATATTGAATAGAAAGGCATTTCAATCGCTTGTCGAATCACCCAAATGTTAATATTTTTTTAAAGATTTCTTTGGGAACAGCACAATAAACACTTATGAGTAAACTCAGAGATATAAGACGATTTTTTTCAAAGTTACGTGTCGCTTGCGTTCTTAAAAAACAGACCTTCGACAGTGGACAGTGTTTTCAAGGCTGGACTATATTGCGTCTCTTATAATCAAATGGTGGCTTTAGAACGTTGAAACTACATATATTAATCAATAAACCAAGACTGAATTTGTTGCATGACAGTTCATTGTATACACCGGTGTCAAAACGCTTGTGACAGCTTCATGAGACCTAATGTTCGTAAGTATCAGTTTTTCATTTCCTCAAGGCCCTTGACCGTGCCTTGCTGCAGAGTGATTTCACCTTCATGACAAGCAAGTAAAGGGCTCATTGCGTTCTTTCTTCTATGGAGGCTTCAACAGCTTCCTTAGTAGCATCCCCATCTTAATTTTTTTATCTGAGCTGTGGAGAACAAATTGCAACTATATGTGAGACCATAGGCCTGCAAACACTGTATGAATTAACTCACTCACACGTAGAAAACACTATGGCTGAGACGCAAGCCATAAAAGCACTACCTAACCGCCTCCGTTATACTCTTTTACACCCAGTACAGTTGCTAAAGCCTCTCGCGGCTACTCCTTGCAATGCGCAGCAGCGCTTCCAATAACTCGGGCCTTCTACCAGTAAAACATCCTTAGGAGAGTGCACATTACTATATCAAAAAAGGAGAACGTGCTGCAAGAAATGCCTTTCCTACACTGCTGAATTCTGTGAGGAGAAGCCCTGAAAAGGAAGTTTTGCAGATGACATCAATTACCTGACAACGGCATTATTCAGTTCTTAGATATATTTTCGTTTATTACAACATTTTCTGGCAATATCAGCCACAATCGAAGAAAATTTTACCCTTAGACTCCTCTGAAAATACACTGACAAAAAAGAGGAATTGGTTCCTCAACATTCATATCGGCTAAGAGCAAGGTATGCACTCATAACGTTGATGATTGTATGTGGGGCTTAACGTCGAAAAACCACCATATGATTATGAGAGACGCCGTAGTGGAGGGTTCCGGAAATTTTGACCACCTGGGGCTCTTTAACGTGCGCGCAAATGTGAGCATACGGGCCTACTGCATTACCGCGTCTAAAGTTAGCCATAGCCATAGCCCAGGCATAGTTTTTTCCCAGAAGGTGTTTCTCAGACCCAGATTGGGCCATAAAATACTCGGTGCTATTTTGGTCAGATTTAGCCCGAGTCCGGTCAAGAAAAATTTTCCTGAGTCGGAGTCCAAGTGAGTCCAGTTGAGGTAAAAAATATTCGGCAGTCAGATTTAGAGTCAGCCCGAAGCGCGAAATATATTTTGAGTAAGTCTGAGTGAGCTCAGCCTTTCATATCTGACGCATGTTCTTACATACTCATCTACAGCTTTACTATCAGCATTAAATTAGCTTAGTTTGCACTGAAGTCTTTTCACAGATATCTGAAGAGTGCGCTACCTTGTGCTTCCTTTTAATCCGAGTTTCGAGCTTGAGAGCGGGTTGGCGTCATGCCCTTTCCCAGCAAACTCTTTCTGGGGCAGATCTTGATAAAAACATTTCGCGTGAGTGCATAATAAGAAAAGGTGCAATTACCCTATTGAAAGGTGCACTGATTCGTACTTGAAAGTATGAGAGCTGAAGGTGTATTATAAGGCAAGGAATACATGATGTCTTGGCATTAAAGTGCATTGAAACCAAAATTCAAAAAGCGCCAATTCTACAGTAATGAACCTACGAGTTGACTCTCACAGCCTCAGGTGAAATCATGAACTTCAGTGAGTTCGGCTGAGTAATACGTTGATGAGGTTGACTCTTAGTGAGTATGGTTGAAAAAATTTTGACGAGTCAGAGTACAATTGAGTCCTCATAGAAAAATATATTGTCTGAGGTAAATTGAGTGAGCTATCATTTTTTTGCTGTCCTACGGCAACATGTCATTCAAATAGTTAGAACAAGTGATCGTTACGCAGCCACTATATATAGTATGTGCATAAACAAAAGTATTTTGTCACTCTATGCATCTGTTTCAAATATCCAACTGCAGTTGCCTCCCAGGGGCTACTTCAGGACCTTCGTCAATCACAGCTACAAAGCGACTGACATGACTGTTCGGGTGAGCTGGTAGATCATCGTCAAAAAAATTTTTACAGCATGGGAAAACTCGGCAAAAATGGAGCTGGCATGCACAAGCATTGTCTGTGTCAGCTCCTTCTTCATACAATTTTTTTTCCTGTGCAGTTAAAATTTTTATGGCAATCAGCTTCATAGCACAATTAGTATGGATTCTACATTATACGCCAGAGCTGCAAATGATAAGAGTAGCAGCTGCATGAGAAATTGCGGAAGCTTGAATATCTAGAGTCACTTTTGAAACAGTAGCAAAAGCCACTTTTGAAAAACAGTAGCAGTATTAAAGTTGAGAACACTGGAAAGTCTGTGCTTCATAAGTGGAATGAGCAGTCATTTGAGTGAGTTTTGATTTACAAGCAAATAGTGGCAAGAAAGGTATCTCAATCACATCACTGATTGCTTTTGCGTCTAAATGTATTTCTCTGCCTTCACCTATAGTGCTGCACCACTGGTTTTCTTTGAAACTAACTGTCAATAAAACTCTTGTAAACAGATTACTTCAAACAGCTGCTAAACGAGTAAGTTCTACAAACTTCCGGATTTCTCAACATATTCCTTTAAGTGGCCGGTGTAACTGCCAAAGAAACAGGAACGCTTATTAAGTGGGTACCCCTCTCCTCGAGTTAATGTAGAAGTTCTGAAAGCGGTGCAACATCGCAGCAATGTATTCATGACATCAATGCTAAAATTATCATGACCGCGAAAAGGCCCAGCAACGATGGCGTGACTGACAGCTGTTGCAATGGCTCTGGTTTGAAAGGCAATACTTCCTGAAAACCAAACATGAACACATGCAACGGTTGAGCATTACAAGACTTTAAAAAAATGCGGGGTTGCTCGGAATAGCATCTCGCAAGGCTGCCAAATTATGCCCACGAACTCTTTAGCAAATCATTTGAAGCTTTTCGTTACAGCATAGAAGGAAGTATCTGGCGTAGCTCACTTTTTTGTGGTTCTAGTGCCAGTTCAGCTTCACCGAGTGTACGCGGAGCATCGGTTGTTCGACTCGCGCTTCTCGTCGATTCCTTCCCCAGCTTCTGCAATCGGCAGACAGTGTCCTAACAGGGCATTTGTACACAATTCAAATAAGGCTGCAATACTCACGGCTCAAGTACAGTAAGTGGTAGCTGCGGGTGTCATCCTCGCCAACGGAAAAGGCTTCGTAGAGTTCTTCGTCGATATATACTCGACGGAAACAACGTAGTGGGCAAGAAAATGCCCTACTGTAGGTGATGAGAAAAATGTTTTTGTGGTTAACACTGTAGAATAAATCCAGCTGAGTGTCGAAATCATACTGATAACACAAACAAAATTGTGAAGTGAGAAAAAAAATGTACGAATAGCCGGATGTATGAGGCTGGCTGTACACTTCAGACTGAGCGGCAGCTCGTACCACCTAGGAAGAAGCGCAGCATTACCTACGGCAACACTCCTAAGCGTGCCAAATTTTTATTTTTAGTGCTTTTTCAATTGTTATATGGGTTGAAATTTTCTCAACTGCAGCAAAGAGCTCGAGTGGTTTGTAATATTGGTGCATTCACTACAAAAAAATGTACACTAGGTGGCCCGCCAATTTAACGTCAGCACTTTGTTGACGGGGCAAGAGCTGTTCACGCAGAGTAGCAGAATGTGCGCTGTAGCAGAACAATTGCGAATGTTGTTCGCGGTGCCCATTTGATTCTCATTGTTTCGGCATCGTCAATAATTGGTCCTGCTTAGCGCGAAGCTGCAAACGCTGGTGACTGTGTATGTTGGACGTAAATAGATCGTGCGTAAATCCCCAAACCAACTGCTACCACCTGCATTTCTAAACCGCACGCAGCAGCAATCAAACCCGTCTCCAATGTTTGCGAGGCAGCAAATGTGATACGTGTTTGTGTGGCCGGGTTTCAGCAGCTTTACCCAAAGCTCTGGGTGAGGAGCGTGTGTGTGTGCGCGCGTGCACGTGTGAATGAAGCGGGTAATTTCCAATCGGCGTCAAACAAAAAGCGCAACATCTGCGAAGCCACTAATGTGATGCGTGTTTATGCTGTCGTGTTTGTACAGTGTAGCCCGAAGATACAGAAGAGTGGCATGTATGTGTTTGTGAAGCGCGTAAGTTCCCATGAGCATGAAACGAAGAGTCCACTTCTGCGAAGTCGCATAAGTGATGCGTGTTTGTGGAAAGGAATTTGTGACCATCAATTATACAGATAGCCTTGTTTTTTCATCGTGAGTTGTGTGGTGTGAATGTGTATTGATGTTAACCCACAATGGTGTTTTAGTGGTTAAGGCACTCGGCTGCTGACACGCAGAATTTTTAGGGGCGAACGTCCCTAAGACCTCACGATGTCCGCCGTCTCCCGTCTGTCCGTAATACGTCTTCATCTGTCTGACATTTCTGAACCATTTTCCATGTAACCTTCAACTTATAAGCAAAAGAGGGCGTTGGTGGTAACGGTTTTGCATGTAACCTTTAAATTATAATCAACAGAGGGCGCTGTGGTTGATTGTAGATGTGATGGCGCTGCTGTCAACGCTATATATATGTGACGCTAGATGCGGGACACGTGGCCTGGCTCATACGCCATGTTTTTTCCATTCTCACTTGTTCCTCATTTACTTCTTCTAACTCCTAACCATCGCTACCTTCTTGCGTTACAGGATTCCCCCTCCCCCTGAAAGAATGCGCACGTTGCATATTACAATGCATGATGAACAAGCAGTCTTACAACACACACAAAAAATGTCCGAACGGGCTGTAGTTCCACATCAGATTGAAGTTCCGTAAAGTCGCACAAAGATTTCACAGTAGAGGGCAGCAATCTGGGGTTAGTACAGCTCTTGTGGGTGAGGCTGACTGTTGCGTTCTGGAAAACACAAGTACACCTTGAGCGTAAAAAGTAATGAAATAGCTGCCATTATTGCGAGGAGTGGACGCCGTTTGAAAGCCTTGCATAAGATCGGTCTTCGGCATCGTTGTCCTTCGTGCGTGCGTGCTCGTTGTCGTAAACTAATGGGATGGTGTCTGAATCCTTGCGTGGTAGAACTGGTGACTTTTGTCTTGTTCGGTGTTTCGTGAGGTTTCGGAGCTGTAATATTAGGCGCAGTCTTGATCTTGTGTGCAAATTTGTTTCTGGCACCGATTTCTTATGCGAAGATGCCTCGCTACTTGAATTTGTTTTAAAAGGCTTGCTTTGCGTCGTCGTCCTTGCTGGTGTGTCCGTTGGAGTACCTGCGATTCACGGACTTGTTTTTGCTGGCGTTGCTGATGTTGCTGTGGTTGCATCGGAACCTGCTGAGGTGGGAGCGCTTCTTGAGCATCAGGCTGGTTTTCTTTACAAATTGATGTAGTGTCCATTAGGCAGCTGTTGCAATGCTTTTCAGGCAGCGAAGTTGATAGGACAAATTTGACTGGAGGAACATCAGAGGCGCCTTCGACAGCATTAATTTCATAGGCTTCTGGCACCTGGCAACCTGTTAGAGACGCTTCTGAGCCTTTTGTGTTTGGGCTTTCAGGTGGCTGAGCTCTCAATGGCGACGCCGCAACAGGCGTGGTTTGGTCAAATTCCAGTTCGGAATGGCTGCCTTTCTGTGCAACAAATGACTCGAGCTCTTCTGGCGCATGAAACTGAACGGTAGGTCCCGGGCTTAACTACGTGCGCTACGAGCTTCTCTGCTTTATTCCAACCATAGTGAACGTGTGAGACGCGAGGTGGCTGTTCTGAGCGACCGAAGATCCTCGCGATATAAAAGCAGAAGGTCGATCAATGCGTGAAGGCTGCTTTTGACTGTGACGTCCGAATGTGGTTTTCTGTGGATGGTTTGAAGTTTTCGTTCGTCGTCGTCTTTTCTTGGTGTGGTGATGGCACTGAGAAAATAGCGGATGGTCATCGTCGTTGAATGAGGAGACGCTGTCGGTAGTCCCATCGTTATTTAGAAGTGTATTGGAAGCATCACTTGTGTCAAGGAAAGCAATAGATACATTTTTGTTTTTATCAACGAGACTTGCAATCAATGGTGACTCTATACTGTTTCGACTTTGGGTTGGTCCAGTTCCCGAGGATGACATCACCGCCCACATGGCTGGACGTGGTTCCGATTCCGTAGGTTTGTTTTTTTGCGGGAGAATCGAGCTACGCGTTCCTGAAATACAACGTCTTTCGGAATGGCAGGGGCTTGGCAAGGTATTTTCCCGATGCACCAGGTCGTCCACCGTGAATACGGCGTCCTTATAAGGCAAATGGTGAGCGATAGGAGCCTTTGAAGAACCACGGGATGAAAACCCAGGTGGTGGACCACGTATGCGATACGAAGAGTGAAGGGCATCAGTAGGGTGAGCGACGTCTCGTGTCGTATATTGGTACGACGACTTCGGAAATACCGACTTTCGTGCAGAAGGGAGGCGCACTTGATGGTTGTGTTGCTCAATAAATAGGCATGGTCGTCTGTCACTGAACTTATGCGCCACTTCATCTTGTGGTAGTTGTCAATTCAAGCTGGGCTTTCGAATGCTTGAAGACTGCTTAAGAAATTGACGATAGAGTGCGACTGCCTGCAGATGGGAGGTTATACGCGAGTCTTCGTCGTAGTCATCATTGTATTCTTTAAATCGGACGGTCATCTCTTCTTTGATCTTCAGCCACAATTCATCGTTGTCGAAGATGTGGGTAAGGTAAAATTTGAATGCCTCACCAGTCACGCAATCGCTCAAGTTTGTAACCATCTCCCGTTCCGACCATGATGCAGTGGCGGCATGGAGCTTGAATAGGTTGAACCCGTCCTGTACGGGTCCGTCGTCCGCTGATCCGGTGTACTTGGGGATGTGAAGGTCAGCAGAAGGTGTTGTCATGATGCTGGCAATAATGTGGAGTTGAGATTCACTTGTGTGGTCCACGTTTGGTCACTGCGTCTTGCTGAGGTGTTCGATGATGATGGCCAGCTGATGAAGTGGCTGCCAGGTCCTAATCTTGTCGATTCGTGTGACGCTAGATGCGGGAGACGTGGCCTGGCTCATACGCCATGTTTATTCCATTCTCACTTCTTCCTCATCTACTTCTTCCAACTCCTAATCATCGCTACCTTCTTACGTTACATATATAAAACCATGTTCAATACCACATATTCTCTTCTCTCATATGGACGAAAACAAACGCAGGAAAGCGCGACGTGCTAAGTATCAGCGTCGCCGTCGATGGGTAGCTACCGCGGAGACAAAAGAGAAGGAAGCAAACGCAAAGCGGCGACGGCGACAACAAACTATAATTATAGCGCGAGAACAAAACGACGACCCAGAAGCAAGAAGGACACGAAAGACACGAGCGCTCGTTTCTTTCGTATCCTTCTTGTCTCTGTGTCGTCGTTTTGTTCTCGCACTATAACTATCGTCATGCCATACCAACTAGCCCAACCTGCCACACTTCTAAGCGACAACAAAGTTCTATACCACAGGCTAGGGCTTAGGAAGCAAAAGTGAAGCGGGAAAAACGCCAAGCTGACGCGCAATTGAGACAACTTGAAGCGGATGCAAGGCGGCAATACCGACAAGAAAACTCTACACCAGAGACGATAGGTAATGAAGCTGTGATTATGAAGTCAAAACGTAATCCGGAACTCGGAACCTCCAACCAGCTATAAAGAGGAATCACCGCTATATCACAATCAGTCTCAGCACTATCTCTTTGAATAAAAAATATGTAAGTATCACAACCACAATCAGTCTCAGTACTATCTGAACTTTAATCACAATAATCACCTCCTAGAGCTTCGCCCCATTATTATCTTCAAGCAGCTTGAAATGCAGTGATTTTTTCATTACTCTAGAGATACTTCAATTGTCACAATTGAATGCATGTTAAGACAGCAAATTTCTATTGTACGGAATTTTTTTTGCACTAGTTGTCAAATGTCTTTGTAGTCACTAGGAGACAACAAGCCTGTGTTGTAGTGCAACGCATTTCTGTGGTACAACAAAATTTTATCGCACTGTACGTGGGCATTTCTATAGTACGAGCCGGGTGCTTATTGTGACAACACATTTTTGGCAGTACTGTAAACATTTGTCATAGCACTATAGCTTTCTACTGTAGCAAAACCTATGGGACAGGACAACATTTGTTGCCACATCAAAAAAGCCCAATTCGCAACAGAAAAGTCTGTCTTCTCTACAAGAATGTGTTGTGACAATAGTAAAAGTGTGTTGTCTCAATAGAAGCTTCTGTTGCCATCTTCATCTGAGCGTAGACATCACAGAACAGTGCCTGCTACCCACGAGACTCAGATGTTCCCCGACCGAATTCGAACATTCGCTTTATCGAAAAGAAAGAGGGGGACAACTAAGGACGGCTAGCTGGTCTCTGAGAACGACATTCACTTGTTCACTCGAAGTGGTGACCCGACTCACAGGGATGACACCATCCGAGTCCTGAGTATGTTCATAAACTTTTGTGGCGGCAACAATACTGCATTGCGCAAAATTATTGCAAAAACAGAGAATGCTCTTTGTCTCGTGCGAACAGTCATGAATCGACGCAGAGGCTTCAAGGAGGACAGCCTGCTTCGGCTGAACAACGCCTTTGTGGTATGTCACTTCACTTACACGGGGTCAGAAAGAACTGGCTCAGATCAAAGAGGGACAAAATCAACGCCGACATTCGAAAAATCCTCGTGCGAGGACTCAGACTTCCAGTAAGAACAGACACTGAGGACTTTCTCCGGCTCGGCATGCACAAATCTACGGCAAAGATTGCCAGGGCCCAGGAACTGGTCGAGATGAAACATTTCTCAACCACATCATCTGGTAGGCAGATTCTAGAGCAAATTAAACTCGTCCCAAATAAGGGCTTGGCTACGAACGCCCAATTCCCCAGAAAAATGAGAAAGAAGCTTTCCATCGCTGCGCTGCTCTGCGACATGCATCCTGCACACAACGCAGGTCGTCAGAAGACAAGAGCTACGAAGATGCTAAAGGGCACATCTGAGTATAAGATAGACGCAAGCATCTTCGTGGACGCCGCTGCGTACCGCAACGACAAGGCTTTTCCGGGGTTCATTGTGAATTCACTGGGCCAAGTCATCAACTATGTCCCCATTCGTACAACAGATCCCGAGGTGGCCGAACAAGTTGCCATTGGACTCGTCATAAAACATGGCCAGAGATACAGGGTGTGAGCGACACAAAGTTGGTTTAGGGCATTCCAGACCTCAGCCGTGCTGCCCGGCAGATCGTTAAAATTTTTGAAGGCACCAAAAACAGCGGCCGCTCCGCACACACAAATGTTTTGGTTCCCTGCCCACGTCGCGGCGAAACAGGAGGTTCCTCTTACCTCAATGACTGGGTTCACGAGGCTGCGCCTTGCTTTACTGGCCACGCTACTGTCGGATCAGATGACTTTCCCCCTGGGCACAGGGGTGCACTTAGTAATCAATTGATAAAACTAAACCATTTTACTTCGAGAGAAGAGTCTCCCCACCGCTTCATTGGTAGCTAAGCAGGCCGCAAGTGGTCAGGCTCTGACTCCTCGAAACTAACCCATACCCAAATCCGGTGACGCTCAAAAGCATATATCCGGGCATTTACCCAAATAGCTTTTAAAGAGCCTGTGGCGAGGCTGGTAGTTTGCGTCATATGCTCTGTAAGTGCGGGTCATTGGCCCTAGGTTCACCAAAGAAGAGTGGGACACACTCTTAGGTTCCACCTATGAAGACCGAATTCTCGCCCTCCAGCGTGCCCATGATCGTGTTGGTGTGCTAGACCTGCTAGCCTCGTAGAATTAACCAGGTGCGCATTTTACCGCGTTTTGCTGGACCCAAAAAAGATTTCTTCCCTCACTGACTCACTCACTCATTCACTCAGTCACGTGACCAGTTATATCCAACAAAACCGTGGAGGCGTCGCATGCACACAGTCGGAGCATGACTAACGGAATCTGCGTGCATACTCCCGACTCGCACGCTTACGAAACGCTTCTCCTGTTTGAATGATATGTGGGGTTCAACGTCCCCAAAACGCAACGCCTCTCCTGCTAGAGAACTGGGTAAAAGAGTGCATTCGAATGTGTAATGCTGTTCGAAATGACATTAGCGCGCGAGGCGCGAGCAGACACTACCAGATGGGACGAGGTTGGAGTGCTTTCATAACTTTTGTATCATGTGATGTGCCATCCACTGCGAAAATTTCTCCGTCATCAGCTAGTGCGAATCCAGCTCTATGAGCGCTGGAATGCGGATGGCGGCTGCATGATGACCAAAGAGCGAGGATACAAACGCACGTGAAACGGAGGCAAATTCGTTTCACGTTTTCCTGCAATTTCGCGTAAAGGTAAGATGCGGCGTCACGCAGAACCTGAAACACCCATCTGGCGCACCCCGTGCATCCAGCTTCGGTATCTCCGGCACCACAATCTGTAAATTCGACGATGATTCTCGGAAACTAAGCGTGATATTTTATATTTTAAAGACTACACTCACCATATAGTTTGACATGGAACTTCGCTCCGAAAACGATTGCCCTAAACTTGACAATACAGTTGTTGATTAAATTTTGTTTGTTATCAATTTTGAGTCCTCAGTTTAGCAGCAAGATCTTCCGCCTCAGCCTACAAATTGGCTGAGAAAACTACAACTGCCTAACTGTTACAGTTCTTTAAATAAAAGTCTGTATTGCTTAAACAAGCACCCTCTGTACCGTTTGCAGGCGGCCAAGTAAAATGCAGTCACTTTTTTTCTGTCAGCCAGTAGCCCGTCGCAGGGGTGTATCGTGTACGGTGCTCGGTTACTGTTTATAAGGTCGCGTATTCGATCCAGGACACTGTGGCTGCCTCTCTAGGGAGTCAAAACTTTAGAAGTTCACGTACTGAGCGATGTAAGTGAACATTAAGAAACACCAGATTTCGGGCGCCCAGCACTTCTGCGTGCCTCGAACTCATAGCTTGGTTTTGGCTCATACAACTGCAGATATTTTAGCTACTGCCTGTCTATTACAATATATTGACTAGAAAGCAACTTATTAGCTTTTCTTTATTCATCATTAGTGTTTTTCCCAAGATCGACACTTTTGAAACTCGACGTAACACAACGAGTGTCCGCAAAACTCCCACGCCATTGCTGAAGAGCCGCGCCACGCGAGCCGAACACGAGTGAAGAAATGCCCGGACCGAAGCAGCCAGCTAGGCCGTTTGTTCTGGTGCTTGGGTTTCTGCAATCTTGCATTATCTGTGATGGGCTGTGGTTCGACTTTATTGTGTCTACGCTAAGGAAAGACCTAACATAAGCCGAACAAGCCACGTTAAGGCCCTAAGCCAACCAGCTTCAATGCTTCTTGAGCATTGCACGACTAATATGAACCCCCCCTCCTCTTTTTTGTTACCACCGTGGCACCCTAAAGACCCTAGCACTGTGGCACTATAAACACGAAAGCATTGGTTTGATTTTCAGTGTGGTGGTTGTTTTTAGACTAGGGTCAATTCTATAATTACCATGTACTTTTACGTAGACTGATGCACGCTAATGAACCCCAGCTGGATAAGAAGTGGTGAGAAGCTTCACACAAACGCGTGCCTCAATATAATATCACATTTGGGCATTTACATCATGCTTCATCATCACCTCTACATAATCATGCATCACCTGTACTTAATCCCATGTACGCTAATGTTCACGGTCGCTCTCCCCTCCACCAGGAACGTCCGGAATGGCTTCTTGCTTCCATGGTTCTCGGCATCACTCACCGTCCCGTCTTCGTCGCTCTACATCGCCACTTCGACCAGCCTCTCAGTTCACTGACCGCCGCATGAAAAACTAAGTTATGCGGCTTTTGGAGCAAAAGCTGCAATTAGCGACGTTAGAAAAATTCTTTCATGACATCCGCATAACATGATATCTGCTTTTGTAGACAGCATATCAGTGGAGGCAATAATAGAAGCTGGTGCTAGTTCATCAGTTATTCACTGTTATTTGTGCGTGCATCTCCGCAAGGTTACTATGCCATACGATGAATTTATGTAGCTCGCTGCTCAAGGGGACGCCATGAGACATTCCACGCAGTGCACTGTTAGTGTGTACACTGACGAAATTCTGCATTGTATACAATTCATTCTGCTTAGTTCGTTTGCCCAAGAGGTCATCTTATGGTAGGATTTTCTTCCTACAGCGTCCACCTCCATCTGCTGCCGGCAGCGCGTTCTCCACATGAACGATACCGCCTATTCGCTTCACGCAGAAGACGCACCACTTCGTTATTTTGTGCAAAAGACACTGAGCCACCTCTTCGCAGTCGGCGAATTGTTAGACTCATGTCTGATCTCATTGACCGAGTCGTTGTGATCGTACAACCCTCCGTGCGCTGTGTCACAAAAAGGATAGCCTTCGCATCAGGCCTGAATCGCTTCGACGATGGCTTCGTATTCGTTCGTGCAACAAAGCCCACGCCCGAAAAAAATACTGGTTTCAAAGGGCTTAACGTTGGCTTGCGTTGTTACAACGGAGCCTCTTTCTCTAATTCCTCTTCAAGACGCTTCCCCTGAATATCCCAATGTTGAACGTTTTCCATCCATCTCCGCCCTCAAAACTACCATCAGCTCCAACCTGAACCCTTCGCAAACCCAACAGCCGCTTACCTTGCTGTCTAAGCACAAAGCATTGTTTGACGTCCATTCTCCCAAATTGGGACGCATGTGCGTCACCACGAATCGGATCGACACCGATGGTACTTCCATCGTTCATCGTCAGCCATATCACGCGTCTGTAGCAGAACGGAAGATCATAGAAAAAAACGTTCACATGTTGAGACGGAATTTAATACGTCCATATGCTAGCCCTTGGTCCTAGCCTGTCGTCTTAGTTTGAAAAAAAAGACAGTTCTGTGTGGCTCTGCGTAGATCACCGGACGCTAAACAAGATCACGCGCAAGAATGTATACCCTAGGCAACGTATAGATGATGCCTTCGATTCGCTACAGGGAGCCGAACACTTCTCGAGTCTCGATCTTCGTTCTGGGTACTGGCAGTTAAGATGCGTGAGGACGATGAAAAAACGGCGTATACATCACTAACAGGACTTTACGACTTCAATGCAATGCCCTTCGGCCTCTGCAACGCGCCCATAACAATCGAGTGCATGATTGACACCATTCTGCGTGGCCTGAAGTGAAAAACTTGATTGTGCTCTTTGCACGACATCATTGTTTTGTCGTCAACCTTCTCTCAACAATTGCACCGGTTAGACGAAGTCCTCATGCGCCTTGGTACCAATGGCCTACAGCTGAATACGAAAAACGGCCGTTCTGCCAGCAAGGCATTAAGGTCTTAGGCCTCATTGTAAGTAAGGCTGGCATTATTACGATTCCGCTAAAATATCGGCTGTTCTACATTTTCCTCGACGCGAAAGGACGAAGGACATACACAGTTTCCTCGGCCGGACTTCATTCTTCAGCCGATTTTTACGAGACTGCCTCGATAGCGGCGCCTTTTCACAAATTACTGGATTATGGTGCTCACTTTGACTGGTATCTTGCTGGCGAATCAGCTTTTAGCCATCTGAAAAACGCTCTAACATCTGAACCGGTACTTCGCCATTTCGATTAAACAGCACCCACACTCCTGCATACAGATGCTACCGGTCCCGGCATCGGAGGTTTCCTACTTCACCGTGATTAGTCACCAAGTGAAAGGGTCGTTGCGTATGCAAGACGCAGTCCTGATCAACAGTGAGAAGAATTGCTCCATCACTTAACAGAAGTGTTTAGCTGTCGTGTGGTTGGTGCAGAAGTTTCAATCTTTTCTACATGAGCATCATTTTACCATTTCTAGAGACGACCATGCCTTATCTTGGCTTTCCACACTCAAGAATTTATGAGGACGTCTTTGTCGATGGATTATATGCCTTCAAGAATTCGACTTCACTATTACCTACAAGTGCGGTAGGAAGCACCAGGATGCAGATGCGCTTTCTCGCTGCCTACTTTATAGAGCGCCGTCTACCGGTCCGGCAACTGAATTCAGCGATGAACGCTTGGATAGTCCTTCCACATCTGTTTCGTCCTTAGCCGGCATTGACAAGATGTCTCCTGACAACCACGACTCTATCATAACGCACCAACGCGCTGGCGCTTACTGTAGACGCATCATATATTGCCTTCAAGAACATTTGTGACCTCCTATTTTTTGTATTTGGTGACAGCTCAGGCAGCTGAAACTCAATAACCGCGTTCTTTACCGTCACATCTATCACCCGGATGGTCAACGCTGGGTGCCCATTCTGCTTCGCTCTCTTCGAGCCAATATTTTAAGGCATATTACGACGACCCGATTGCTGGTCCCTTTCGTTTTCAGAAAACGTGCGATCGCATTAAAAGTCATTTCTACTGGCCTGGGCTGTCCACCAGCCTAGCAAACTACGTCGTCTTCTGCAACCTTTGTGAGCGCCGGAAGCTTCAGACATCACCTCAATGCGGAGAGCTGCAACCACTTCCATGCCCGTCGGCACCACTTGAAGTCGTTGGCATTGATCTATATGGACCCCTTCCCACGATCCGCAGGGACCATCGATGGATAGTGACAGCTGTCGACCACTCGACATGTTAAGCTGAAACGTCCTGCGTGACTTCAGCCTTCGCTTATGACGTGACTGCATTTATGCTTGAAGCCTTTGTCTTGCCTCGCGGTGCTCCTCGTGTCACCCTTAGTGACCATGGTAAAGGTTTCCTGTCTCAAATTGTAGAGGAATCGCTCCGTGCCTCTGGCACCAGCCACAAGACAACCTCCAGCTGTCACTCCCAAACCAACGGGCTGACTGGGTAATTTCATCGCATACTCTCTGACAAGGTAACCATATACGTTCAGTCATACTACACCTACTGGGATTCAATTTTGCCGTTTGTAACTTTCGCCTTTAACACCTCTGTACAATGCACAACTGGCTACTCGTTATTCTACTTTGTCTACAGCCGATCGCCATCTTCCTTTCTTGCTGTCTCGTACTTGGCCGCCCCTGTTACACCATCCGCATCCTCCTGTACAGAATAATTGTCCCACCTGCATTACTGTCGCCAGCTCGCCAGACTCAACACTGAGGCAAGACAATAGGACCATAAAAATCTGCACGTCACATCCCACACATGTGTGAACTTCCACCCCAGCGACGAGGTGCTACTCCGGACACCAGTTCGTACTCCTGGCTTCTGCGACAAATTTCCGTTGTGGTTCCCCTACCCATATACAGTCTTAGAGCACATATCGCCCGCTAATGATCGCGTTGAACCTGCAATTGCTCTAAGTGACCGGCACTGTCGTCGTACCGAGATAGTGCAAGTCTCGCGTATGAAGCCTTTCGCAAGGTGTTCTCTGCATCTATAAGTTACGGCCAGGATGGCTGCTCTCATGTGCACAGAATTAGTGTGGGCATTTACAACACGCTTCATCATCACATGTACATAACCATCATCACATTGTGTTTTTCAATTTTGTTAGTGGACATAGGTCTTAAGTCTGTGCTGTGTCTCAGGTGTGACTGATTTGGCCACATCATCCAGGCCTAATAGAGGCGTGTATAGTACTAAGTCGCAATATTTATTTATGACGAAAAATTTGCAGATCCCACGTCCAGTGGGATTCGATTTATAGGTGAAGCACGAATGAGTAAGGTTGATATGTCACTTAAATACGAGCACAACGTTACGCGGTGGATCTAAATATTGTCGTACAAGACTTTCATGTCATGATTATTATGTCTGCGCCTGACATTTGTGTTCGTTGTTCATTCACGTCACGTAAGGCCAAATGTAGGAATACCAACTGTAATACCAAATGCCCTCACTATCCGGCGTGCTTCCGGTATTTCTAGGAAGCAGGTGGGCTTGCGACACGCGAAAGTGCGTCCTACGTCGTGGTGAACTAGTGCCCGGTCGGCACCTATGATGAAAGCTTTCGAATTTGCATGCCTTCGGATATTTCTGTTCTAATCATTTCAGCCAACTTCGTAAGTAGAACCACGTGCGTGGAGTGTGGGGTTCCACTTACAGCACACAGGGGACAGGCGGATGACTGTCCCGTCGGCAATGGGTTGAATTGTTAGAAGATTTGTCTTTTGTATGGCTACAAAACATGGAACATCTACCTTTAGGTTTAGATAGTTTTCGCCCGCTGAGCTCGCCCTTGCTACTGTGATCTTGTTATAGCTTCAATATAGTTTAACTTTAACTGTCATGTTTTATAGCGTGAGGGCATGAGCTCTCGCACGTACGTGAAAGCGGCGTCCTTATGGCGGGTTTTTATTTGCCATGTGTACTGTCTTATTGCAGAACAAATGGGTAGCCATTCGCCGAGAAGGATGTGAAGGCGCATTATCGAGGTAGTAAGAAGCGGCCCCGGTGTTCCGTCAAACGCTTCGAGCCAGTCTCAAGGACTTATGCACCGTCAGCTCTGCGAAATTCCAGTGGACCGTCCTACGGACAGTTCATGTCCGAAGTGCCCTTTTATTAAACGGTATGTCCGTAACTGAGTAATATATTCTGTAGTCTGTGATTATAGGTCTTTCCTCAACTTTACTGAAACATCTATTGTTTTAAAAGGGATAGTCTTTGTTGTGGACCTTCCGCCCCCAAATTTTTGTTTGTCTGTCTGTCTGCCTGCCTGCCTGCCTGTCTGTCTGTCTGTCTGTCTGTCTGTCTGTCTGTCTCTAAAATTGCCTGCTTGTCCACGGTAACATCTCCCTAACGCGGTAACGGTACCTCAAACGGCCAACCCCATCCGCAGTGCCCACCAATATTGCTCAAGTTTCAGTGTTCATCCTTGTGTTCATTAAAAAGCAAGTATTCAATTAAAAATCAATTATTGCGCATATCTGAGGCACCATAAAACACGTCGATGTTTTGTATGTGTGCCTTTATATCAGAGAAGGCGCACACAAGTGGTTTTAAAGACTGTAGCGTTTATAACGCTGCGCGGACAGTGCAACACGATGCTAAAAAGGCAAGTGTTTTCAACGCTTTGCTGAGAGGACACGATAGTGGCACCTGCCCGTCGCTTTGCGTTCTATGCCTTATCGCTTCCGAGACAGGCGAGCATCTTTCTTCTAGGGCGCCCACGCTTTCCTTCGTTTTCGAAGAGAAGACGGTGCTCGTGTCTAACGTGCCTCGATGCGCTTGCTTGCCTTCGTGGCACAGATCAAAACTCTCTATCGCAGCACTTCCAGTATACAATTCACCAATTTTCTCGCCCAGAGCAATAAATAAACGCTTTTTTCGCTCTCTCCACTCGCAATAGTACCGTTTTCGACGACATTTGCAGTGAAACATGCCGATAAGGGGTCAATTTTGCTTCCTCTTCTTGCGGCCAGCGACTAAATCACCGCTATTGCGTAGCGACACTACTTTAGTTTACTCCCAATTTGCTGCTACACCACCACGGGTGGTGCGTCTCGGGCGTCAAGTGCGAAGCGTTGTTCTCACAATATTAAAAGAACCCGATTTTTCTCTAAATCTGCTACACTTGGAGCTAGCGATACGGCTGCGAGCACACGAGGAGTGTAGCATGTAGTGATATTGTACATGACATGCATGTCAAGATTATCATGTTTGGGTGCCTCATATACCTTCGTCGTCTATTCACGCCACGTAACACCGAATTTGGTGTATTTGAAGCTACCGAAACAGCCGTGAACGCATCATGATTGTGGCATGTAGTCATTCGTTTACATCACACGCATGCCATGACTATCATTTTACCAACAGTAAAATACCTTCGTCATTCATTGACGTCACTTTACATCAAGTTTGGTATACGTGAACTAGCGAAACGGCCGCGAGCGCATCGTGAGCGTGGGATGTAGCCATGTTGTTATATGACACGCATGTCACGGTTACCACGTTAGGGCCTGTCACTTATATTCGCCGTGTAGTCATGTCACACTATATAGGTTTTGCAATATTTCATGGGAACGAAACCACCAGAAGATGAGCAAGATCATGGCATGTAAATCATAACATTCATGACTTTTACTTCATGATTTTGTTATTGTGACCAGTCACGTATGCTGGCAACAGAGCCTTGCTATGCTATAGCAATTTTGGTATATATCCGAATATTTAAACGGCCAGGAGGGCTAATAGCCCTAGCCAGATAGATAGATAGATAGATAGATAGATAGATAGATAGATAGATAGATAAATAGATAGATAGATAGATAGATAGATAGATAGATAGATAGATAGATAGATAGATAGATAGATAGATAGATAGATAGATAGATAGATACGGTTAATAATGCCGAAGTTCGCTAACAAACGCTTCGCATTTGAAAAGTTCGAAAGAACTTCGAAATGGACATTATTGTCTATTCTTCGAAATGGAGAATATTAATTGCTTCCGGAGAGAAAGGAACCGTGGTGTAATTTTTGGGGGCCAAGCTCCTTACACCGCACGTCGTATGTCTCGCGTCGTCTTAGTCGTCGTAGTCTGCGTAATAGCGATTTACATTTATCCATCCGTCTGCTTCGCCCCACTTGTCATCATTCACCTGGTGGATGTTCTGTGAATTTTTTTCACTGAGTGACACGTTACGAAATGACGCTAATTATGAGTACAAATGTTGAACA
Organism: Rhipicephalus annulatus; assembly: GCA_013436015.1. NCBI lineage: Eukaryota > Metazoa > Arthropoda > Arachnida > Ixodida > Ixodidae > Rhipicephalus > Rhipicephalus annulatus. The sequence continues at coordinate 22,026 of WOVY01001209.1, forward strand.
GTTGCAGATGTTTATATAAGTACTCGTGCAGTTTTGTAGGCGTTCCAAACTCTGATGGAGGCGTTCCATTCCTTACGTCAAAAAGTGGGCGGTCTGCATTGATCGTTAGGACGAGGAGAACTGAACAGCCAATGAGGGAAATGGAGCCCTGCGTCACAGTTTTTACGTCGGCTGGGGGACCGTATAGCAAGTTGAGAACTGTTCCTAACATGTTGAAGAATTTTTAACTATTATTGCTCACTACTAAAATGTGTTTTCACTAAATTTCAAACGTTGGTGTGGAACGTGGCGCAATGAAAACGTATTTTTTTGCTATTGTTGTGAAATCACGCAAGGTGACGCCACCATTTAGCGGGACGTAGGGTGCCTCAATGCGTGCGAGGAGTGGGCATCGAGGCACTCTAGTAGGACGTTGGTTCGTTCACACCGAAGCCGCGCGGCCAAAGCGAGGAGGCGGCAACGCGGAAAGCGGAAAAAACCTTCTCTCCAGGCCGTGAGAGCGGGAGAAAAAAATTTTCCCCGTATCTGCATGTTACAATAAAAAAGTCATGAAAGACGATAGTCTTGCGTCTGGAGAGTGTGAACAAAACGTTTATTTGGTATTCTGAGCAACAAAATTGGTGAATGATATTCTGGAGGCGCTGCGATAGACTGCCTCGCGAGTGCAAGCGAACGAGCGCATCAAGTCAAGTTACACGGGAGACGTGAGCACTATCTGGCAGTTATATAAAAAAACGAAGCGCGCAGCGTGCGCGTGCGTCTTTGAGGCGATAAGATGTAGAAAGCAAAGCGGCAGGTAGGTGCCACCTCGACAGTAGGTGTCGTCTTAGCAAAGCGTTGGAAACACTTGCCTTTTCCTGCAAGTGTTGCATTGTCAGCGCAGCGTGTTAACGTTACGGTCCTTAGAATTACTTATGTATGCGTTTCTTAGTTTATAGACGCACATACAGAACATTGAAGAGTTGTTATGGTGCCTCAGATATGTGCAATAATTGATTTTTAATTGACAATATCACGGGTATGAATGCTGAAACTTGGGCATTATTGTTGGGCGCTGCGGATGGCGTCAGACGTTTGGGGTATCGTCTGGGGCCGTTTGGGGTGTCGTTAAGGACGGATTAACAGACAAATGTACAGACAGACAGAAAGACGGACCAAAATTTTTGCGTTGAAGGTCCCTAAGAAAGACTATCATCTCTAAACCCAGGCGACTAGGGCGGTCACTCTCGGAACACTTTTTTTCCGCCTGACGAGGCTCACCGCTTTGCCACAGGAAATCAGTACGACACGAAGCAGAGGCACGGCCGTGGCGCGAGTAGGGTTGCGAGTGTACGTTTGTGAGAAGCACTGGCACGTCATAGCGACTCGTACGCGAATGCGCGAGATACCCGCCTACTTTTCCGCGCTGCGATTCATGGGAGGTGGGCGGTCTGAAGAGGTGCACGCACTGGCCGTGTCGCCACATTGAAGTGCTCGCTTGCCCACTTTACCGTGCCGCCTTAGGTGTGAATGAGACCTTAGTGGTGGCGCTAGGTACAACTCCCTTTCAAGCGATTGCTCTGCTCGCGTTTCCGCGACCATTTAAATTCAAACGGCGCCACTTTTGTAGTCATTGGCTTAGTTGTGCGAAATCAAGGCGGAGGGCACCTGAACTGGTTGGCAAACGAGCGTCTCCTTCGCGTTTACGAGGCTAAAAGCGCGATCGTGCTCGCTTCCATGGAGGAGCATCCCCAGGTCACAGCGAACGCCATCGATCGAGCTGGGTCACTGTCGCCAACCGGCGGCGGCTGTGGCCGGCGCGAAGTGACGCGTTCAAACATGAAGGGTCTGCCCAGACAAAAAAATCACGCATATCCACGGAGTGAATAATAGTGACTGGGGCGAAGCTTGAAAGGCTTTCGTCGGTAAACCGTGTATCCGTTCGTCCGTCCATCCGTCCGTCCATCCGTCCGTCTGTCTGTCTGTCTGTCTGTCTGTCTGTCTGTCTGTCTGTCTGTCTGTCTGTCTGTCTGTCTGTCCTTCCGTCCATCGTTCTGTATGTCTGTCTGTCTTTCTGTCCTTGCGTCCGTCCATCGGTCTGTCTGTCCATCCGTCCATCTGTCCTTCCACCTGTCTGTCTGTCTCTCTGTCTGTATGTATGTCTCTCTGCCTACGACAAAAGACACGGGCAGACAGGCGGAGTGGCTGCGACAACGGAGGGGAATTGAGCCACAGTGTAAGTGCACGAGGCCCGCTGCGACGCCATGTTGTCAAAGTACCCGCATACTGAAAAGGTGGGAAGGGCTTTCATTTCAATCCAATCCATGCCAACTCCGAGCCATTCCAATCCATTCATTTTGTTTTGGACGGTCTGTCTGACCACTCCTTCACCTCCGTCTGAAAAGCGGACCAGAACAGAAACGTAACACCTTGGTTCATGTGACATATAGAACGTCACAGCATTCTTAACGGCTGAAATGAGCCGATTGCGTGTGACTCAATGAAACAGAAAGCTTCTGAACAAATTTGGTCCTCGTGACATGAAACGCCATGACATTCGTCACGGCTCAAATAGGCCAATCAAGAGCGATTCAATGGAATCGAACACCTCCGTCCAAATTAGGAACGTGTACAAGATCGCACCACAGTTGTTTGCAATTGCGCCTTGTTTCACGAACATCACGGTCTATTCGAAAAGTAGTTCCTAAGACCTGGCATGGCCCTAAGGTATAATACTTGATTGCCACGCGAAATGATGGTGTTCAATTCCTGCTAGGACCCTGGAATTCGTTATTTGCGTTCACTGGGTCAACGCTGCCGATGTGAGATTTTTGTTACGCTTGCGCGTTGAAATTGCCCATCTGTGTTTCGCCATTTCTGGGTAGATGCTTAGGGGTAACACCTGTTGTACATACCTACCCACAGTTGGGTGCCATTGTATGGTGGAAACTGTTTGATGACGCACGCGACGTGATTGTGACATTATTGAAGTTTTGACCAGCCTATCATATTCATCAAATCACTCTAACCTTCTGTACTAATATTGCTAATGCCAAGTTAAGCGGGTGATGATGAGGGCACCCAGACGTAATCGGCTAGATAGATAGATAGATAGATAGATAGATAGATAAAGAGATAGATAGATAGATAGATATACACGTAAATGAACGCCATAAGAGCGCACAATACGCTAAAAAGTCCTTCGCATTTAAAATCAAAAACTTTCCTCACTTCTTGCATAAACAACGCCATAAAGGCGAAAGTTCGAAAAACACAGCCTATCTTCACAATGGAAATCAGCAAATAAGGCCCTGCTTCCACAAAACGAATCTTGATCTGAACAGGCCTACAGTATCTTGTGTCAATAATCTATGCCAACCATCAAGGGCGCCGTAGCCGCTAGTATTAGTGCTCGTTTGATGAAAGTGTGCTGCGGTGTACAATGTCATTTACGCAAAACTAGTGACAATTGAACATTGTTTGGTGGGCAAGAAAGCAAACAACCTAAAAAAACAAATATCAGTTCACAAACACGTACTTAGTTTTTCCCTTCTGCAACAGTGTAAACCTAGTCGAGTTACATTGAGGTTTATACAACACTGCACAAGTCTAACATCCTTTTTTGTCCATCTTTGCGTGCACTGACTAATTGTTTATGGCATCTCACTTCACTCAGACACTTGCGAAATACCTCAACTTTCAGGCGTTTTTGCAACGCCTCGCATTGTCTTACACTGTACAACAAGTCCACAGTCCTCAGTGGTGGCATCGAAGCGGCTAATAGAGCTAAGTTCACCAAACGCAACACCCATGGTTGGCGACATTTTCGTCGCTACAAGAACTCCATCTGGCTCGCCCACGTTGAGCCCTGCCTTCATAAATTGCAGCTGTGTTAACCATCGAAGTGGTCGCAGTCAAAGGAACTGAGATGACCCCTGCAGAAGCCACCCTCGAAGCCGGATGGATCTATAGCTACTGAAACAAGCAACGCAAGCATGCGTTGAACGCTCCGGCATCGCCAACTGGCCAGGGAAGCGCGTCCAATACCCCCAAGCTGAACGAATGTGCCCAGCGTCTCCCTCGCAAACCCAGACAACCGCGTCTGCCAAATGATGACGCAAAGTTGTGATTCGCCCGAGGGACAGCTGCAACCTCTGCAAAGTGGGGGAGCACAACTACAAGATGTTATTCTACGCGAAGCGGATCTACATGCAATGCTACTCAAAGAGGACATTTACCACACATGCGTTGAAGCTAATCTCTTCGTTGTAAGCACACCTCACCTATCCAACGCAAAAATCTACAGTCGGATCTCCAAACTACAGGCGCAAACTGAAACCTATGACGCTCTAGCCTAAGTTACTTCCCCTGAGAAAACAGCAAAGGGAGTGATCCACAATATTCCCCCTAAGGCTCTCCTGAGAACATCTCAGCAAGTCTTGTTAATGACCGTAAGCAACATTACGATACTGCAAGCTCACCGAGTGGGAAAGACAAACACGGTACTCATTGTATTCGATGGTGACCAGGTCCCTTTCCATGTCTCCTATCGAAGAGCCGAATACAAATGTTACCAACATAAGAAGCGCACCGAATTCTGCGACAAATGAGGTGGAGTCGGCCACCGTTCGGATGTGTGCCCCAAACCAAATGCCGTAATCTGCACGCTGTGTGGCACAGCGAACACTGCTACTGCTCATCTATGCACCCTTAAATGTCTTCTGTGCGGCCAAGCCCACCAAACAGGGGACAAAACCTGTCCTCAACGCTACCAGACGCCTCGCCTTCTCATTTATCGTCGCCAAGAAAAACCTAAGCACCAACAACAACAGTACCTCTTAACCACAATTTCCACGCAAGATGCTTATTCGGAACGCCAGGAGGTGAAGCCTAGCGACACCCACTCCCACAGTCCAAGTCTAACCTCGAAGTGTCTTGGCTCACGCAGCCGATCAAAGCAGAGGCGCAAGAGTCAGCCCCAGAAACTCCTATTGGGATCTGCGGTGCCTGAGGCTTCGGATGCCCCCCCCCCCCTTCAGCAGCGGCAACCCGGTCTCACCCTAACCACCCCTATTGTAAGCTGAGCTAGCATTGCCTCCCAACCTGCTCCTATATATAATACAGCGCCTACAACAACACACGACCACACCTTATAAGGAAACCATGATAAGTACTATCACACTGCAGCTGCGTTCACTCTCTACGTTAGTACAAAAACTTCGCGTTGAAAACGGTGCTCTTTGGAAGTAACTTGCCCAGCAACCTTTGTCCTCTTCTTTGCTTCATTCTGCTAACCTCCACGCCAATTCCACTCCCACTCCCCTAAACAAAAGGCTCCAGACACAGAAGAAGCAGCCACACCATCGTCAAAACCACCTACCGCCTCAGCCACCCATTTTGCCTGTAGAATCTGTGCCGCAGCAGCAACTTCACGAGACGATTATAACCGTACTTTAACAGCAGTTACCGCTTATGATTGAACAAACCATCGCGCAAATGCCAAACGATCTCTCGATTCAATCCTCACAGCAAAGTTAGAGCACCAGCCCGAGCAACAATTATCCAGAATGACCTTAAAGCCACACTTTCGAGTCTTCTCGCCAGCTGCAATAGCACAGTCGCGGAGCTTGAGTGGTGTACACATCGCTCTCGCTCACACTCGCATCAGAAGCCTTGTGGCCGCATTAACCAAGATGGCCGTGAGTAATCAACACACTCTGTACAGCATCTGGCAGTGGAACTGCCGTGGCTACCGCCGTAAAAGGAGCGTGCTACAACAATTTCTATCGGCACTCAAAGAAACAGATACACCAGATAATATTGCTTTACAGGAATCAGGCGAACAGGCTAAGCTAGTCGGATACGCCTCCTTTACGGCTGCTCAAGCCGCTGACAGTCGCAAAGTCCTTACCACCCTCGTGAAACGAAATATCCCTGTTATTCAACACCTCTCGCTCTCTGATACAGTGCCACACATTATATTGGAAATATTCTCTTCATCTCGCCGGACACCCACCAGTATGTTCTTAATCAGTACTTAACTGCAGCCCACAACAACCACATTGCTTCCACAAGCTCGTCTCTTATGTCAAGAAGTCGGCAAGAATTTCCCCCCTCCTCGTGGTAGGGGTTTTTAACGCTTCCTCACCCGTTTGGGGTTCCATACACGACACCAGAAAAGGACAAATGCTGTAGCAAGACACCCAAAATCTTGGCTACACCCTTACCACAGACCCGGCATACCCTACGCGGTTGGGCAACAGCGTTGTCAGAGACACCACTCCTGACCTCACTTTCACCACGAACATTACGCATGCAGAGTGGCCCAACCTTCATGAACATCTAGGCAGCGACCACTATATAATAAAAACGATCTTCAAAGCTGGCCCGCAGCGCAGGAAATCCAAACAGCCTGCCCTGGTTGATGGGATGGCTTCCACAAATTGCGGGCAACGGCCTCTTCAGAATCTGCCACCTCGATCGACCAATGGACAGCTTCCTTATTACGAGACGTTAAGCGTGCCACTAAAACTTCCCCAGAAGACGCCGTAGGTGGCACTGAAGACACCAAGCTGCTGCACATATGGGAGGCCTTCGGTGGTCTGCGTAAGCGCTATAACTCCAGCTAATTTAACCGCTCATTACGCAAACGCAATGCTATATTAACGCGTCAAATGGAAAATTACGCTCTTCAACTCTCCCACCAGAACCGGCATCAGCTTTGTAACGTTATGGAACGCTTACCTAACGTGGCCAAAACGTGGAATATTCATCGTCGTATGCTAGAACTAACATCGACAAAAAATTGCCCACAGCTTCCCTCGGGGGAACACTGAGGAGGATGCGGAGCATATAATTGGTTAACGGGGTGTTAAAGTGCGACTTACTTGGGTCGATGGCTAAATTGGTTAACGTGGTTGTGAAATGGGGTGTTAAATTGCGACTTACTTGGGTCGATGGCTAAATTGGTTAACGTGGTTGTAGGAGGGGGTGTTAAATGAGTGAACACGTACACACGTATGCGAAAGGGCGGCGCTGGTTGAAGGGACGTCGATCATTGTGTTTGTGGATTCGTTGGAATTTATGTCACCGCGACCTTGAACGTCGACGCGCCGTACAAACCAACCGACGAGCGGCAACTGAGCGAGCGAGCGCCGACCTCTAGTATATATACAGCGCGACGGCGCATGCGCTGTCAGCTGTCGAATGTTCTCGAAGGAGAAGCGCGCGCGGCACAGATGGTGGGCGACGGCGCGACGGCGCATGCGCGCGCGTCAGCTGTCGAATGTTCGAGAAGCGGTGCGGACGGCGCGGACGGCGCGGACGGCGCACTACAAGGCGCGAGTATAAGATGCTTCCGCATCTAAAACTGCTCAGCGCCACTCCTTTTAGATGCTGAAGCATCTACTTTAGACACAAGACGTAATGCTGCAACTGAAGAGTCACATTATCGACGTTGAAGATGACTCTCGGTATGGGACACGTGCTATTGTGAGGCTAGACCTCACCGAGGTATTTGACAATGTGCTACATTCATCCATCCTTGACGCCTTCGCCATGCTCAACGTAGGTGCTCGTACCTACCGCTACATTCGCAACTTTTTAACAGACAGGACAGTCACACTCTCGGTCAACGATTTGGCTGTACCTTCCATCACTGTCGGTGGGAAAGAGACACCACAAGAATTGGTCCTCTCAATTTCTTTTCAACCTGGTGATGCATCATCTTCCGCCTTTTCTAAAAGATATCCCCGACCTCCACCATATAGCATATACACGGACAATATCACCTTGTGGATTGCCAGAGGTAGCGACGGAGAGATACAGGATGCACTTTAATTGGCTAGTGATAGAATCACAATTTACGCTGAACAACGAGGATTCTCCTGCTCGCCCCAAAAGTCAAAGTTACACGTCTATTGACCTAGATCTCCCTACAACAGAAACCGTCCCATGATGAATCTGCATGTGCAACATCACCCTATACGAACAGTCCCTACCATTCGCGTATTGGGTTTCTGCATTCAGCAGAACGGCGGCGATTCGAAAACAATGCAACTATAAACTACACCATCATGTCTATCAGACTACTAGGCTCATTTCTCGCGTCGCCAATAAACAGCATGGCATGAAAGAGGCCAATCTCATACTACTAATGACCACCTTCTTAATTGCTTTACGTTGCTCCATTTATGAAACTTACGCTCACCGACAAGAAAAACTAAGCATAATGATCAGGCGCTGCTACAAGTGTGCGCTGCGTCTCTCCATGTCTACGCCTAACGTGAAACTCAATGACCTAGGTCGTCACAATACTATAGGCGAATTCATTGAAGCCCAACGTATATCGCACTACAAATAATTAGGCCAAACTCCTATAGGACGTCATCTCATGTGTGCACTCGGCATACCTTACGTTTCCCAGTTTAGCCAGAAACTCCCAATTCTTTTGGATATTCGCGTCACCTACGTGATTCTCCCTATACCGCGCAATATGCACTCTGAGTATATAAAGACGGGTAGACCGCGCCAAGCAGCTAGGTAAGCGATACGCAAAAGCCACGCATGTGCCGTATGTAGATGCAGCAGAATATTCTATGCATCGCGCCATGGCTATCGCTGTCGCCACCGGGCCGCAGTACATAATTACCGCAACTGGCACCATTCGCGCAAACACACCCGAAGAAGGTGAAGAAGCAGCCATCGCTCTCGCCTACGCTTCAACCCAAGCATCCTGCATCATGAGCGACTGCAAGACTGCCATCCGCAACTTTACCAAACGTTTGATCTCCCAACCAGTGCTCTGAATTCTAACAAGTACACCTCTGTTACGTCACCGCCGCGTTGAGATCATCTGGACTCCGGCCCACTCGGGGCTCGCAGGGAATGAACATGCTCATGACGCCGCCCGAGCTCTCGTAAACCGGCGCGTCAACCAACAGAGCACCACTCTTCGCAACTTGACGCGGCTGAGCGAGAGATGATGTTCTCCTCGTTTCGCGACAATGCGATGGACAGAATGGTTACCTTTGGAAAAATCATAATGTATTCCCGCAAGGCCAGACATAAATACCCACCATCAGACAAGTGCCTTAGTAAGCAGCAGTCCTCTACCTGGCGTCTATTACAGACACACACTTTCCCCTGTCCGTCACTGTACAGCCGTACTTACCCCATTGTTCACACGCCACAATGCAAAGCGTACGGTGCACCTAACGCTGATCTCAACCTTATTATTAGGGCCTGCCCCGGAGCTAATCACTCAATTAAACACAGCACGAACCCCACACTAACAATCACCACGGCCGAGCAGTGGGATGATTGATTGATTGATATGTGGGGTTTAACGTCCCAAAACCACTATATGATTATGAGAGACGCCGTAGTGGAGGGCTCCGGAAATTTAGACCACCTGGGGTTCTTTAACGTGCACCCAAATCTGAGCACACGGGCCTACAACATTTCCTCCTCCATCGGAAATGCAGCCGCCGCAGCCGGGATTCGAACCCGCGCCCTGCGGGTCAGCAGCCGAGTACCCTAGCCACTAGACCACCACGGCGGGGCGCCGAGCAGTGGGAGGCTTTGCTGATCAGCACGGGCCAAGAGGACCAGCTCTGGGCTGTCCGGTTGGCCGAAGATGCCGCCAGGATTCAAGGCATGGCCGCCGCCTGAGGAAGGGGGTTACAGAGGGGCCCGTCTCACGGCCCCCCGCCACCTCTGACCCCAGCAGGGACACTTGAATAAAGTTTCTTCTCTCTCTCTCGTCGCTACAACCCCCTCTCTTCCTTTCTTTTCCATAAGAAAAAAAGTAAGTTATAAAAAGTTCGTTGCTTTTCAAAAACACGTTGCGTATTTGTAATTTATTGTCACAGTTTTTAAACACTCAGATTTGACTCATCGGACACTTAAAAATACTCACACCAAAAAAAACATTGCAACAAAGCTACTGAACTTTCAACTATAAAACTAACTTCCCTCCGTTTGTCTAGAGCAACACCTTTACACCTTTATAGAATGTACCCTACCGGTACGAAGCCTCAACTGACGCGATTGGGCTTAATAAGTATGGTATTCATGTTGATTCGTTCGATACAGCCGCTAGCAATATGAAGGCGCAAGCAAGTTCAGGGTTTTACGTGTCGAAATGGTGATTTCTTTAAGAACTCATGTGTAATCACGAGACCATTCGACACTAATGACTCCTATGTAGCTTTGGGGTGTTAACGATAGACTACCTTGACAGGGGTGCGCCTGCTCTAAACACCTAATAAACACAATCGCACAAACACACGCATGCACAAAACCCTATGCCGTGATGATGTTTTGTTGAAACGCCCCGGCACTCCTCTGTGTCGGCTACCTTTTTGCTGCATTGTGTTTATTTCCCACTCTATTGAAATTTTCTTGACGCTCCTCAAGCTAGTTTGTGTCAATTTACGAATTATATTGCAAATGTTACATGACTTCTTCACAAGTACCTCTTGTTCAGGCCATTAGTGTTGCTGCATGCGTCATTAACTTTTGCACAACCACCTCGGCAGTTATCGCACTTTCTGGCGAAAAAATAATGATGGCAGGCCTGCAAAACAGGTTTGAATGGAGAAATCTGGTGCGTGAATTTGATGGCTAGCGGTGGTTGCTGCAAAGAATGTGGAAGCATTGAGAAAAGAACAAAATTAGGAGAAGGCGGTCACACTTTCCAGAACTGACATTCATGCTTTAACCTTCACTTCCCACGCGGCAGCGCATGTAAGGATAGCGGTATTTAAGTTTTTTTTGTTTCTAGCTGAGATAGCTAAACAGGAAGCGCCGGAAATAACGTAAATTTGAGAATACCTGAGTATTCCCCATAGAAATAAAAATGAATCTGCGCAGTTAGCGCTAAAGCTGCACTGCGAGGTTCTTTTGTTCAATGCTTGGCGTTGAAAGGAGCGTATCTAAGCGTCTCGCAAAAGTTACGCCAAGCAAAATGGTAACCAAATCGTTGTTTTTGAGACGTCAATGTCACTATGCAGAGAACCGGACGCAACATGCTGTGACACCAGCTGTATGCACAAAGTAAATACCTGAGCTTACTTAAAGAAACTTTCACTCTATATTTGCAGGTTGTGAAGGTTACTTTTATTCGCAATTTCGGCATTCAGCGATGTGACACAGCATGTTTCATTATCGTGTGCAGGGCTCCAGAAACAATCTTTTCGCTGTTTTTTTGTTTTAGCTGCTTCGGCTAATAATACATCATGTATTGCGCCATGACAATCAGAAATGAAAATTATGAAGATTTATATAAGCTGAAACATTATCAGAGGACGCTCTCAATGAATTTCCTCCTATCCAGTTCGATAAAAAGACACTGGTGTGAACAACGCCGGGGTAAACAATGCTCTATTTTTCAATTTTCCATCTCCTTGTGAGTCAGCAACGCCACGCAATCTTTAATTTATCTCTTCCTCTGTCTTAAAATGATTAGTTAAGCGGTAAATAAATATTACCTAGATCCAACGCATCATGGCCGTGACTTGTTACGCAAAACATTTTGCGAACAGCTGTCAATGTGCCACCAAAGAACAAATAAATCATGCTATTAGAAGAAAGATGTACCTGATTCAAGACGCCAGTGGGTTGCCTTCTTTTTTCTGTCGCGCCTTGCATGCTTCCCTGCACCGTACTTTGTTTAGAGTCGTTTGGTCATAAAGAAAACCTCAGCATTTGACCGTTGTAAGTGTCACAATGACTGCTTGAGTATAGGGCATGAAGGGATGGGAATGATAGCGTGTTGATAGATGGGTGTAACCAGAAATTTTGGGTGTTTGGGGGCAGAACTTTAATTTCGGTAGAGCAGCCCCTTCAAATGGTTGTTTTCTGCTCTCTACACTATGGGGAATATATTTCTGGGGAGGTCAAGGACCTGGTATGCCAACCCCTGGCTACGTCCCTGTGGAGATATGACAAAAAAACACGGACAATATATGATGACGTTGATGCATAGCTGGTGGAAACAGTGAGGGTATGTTGACAGAAGCACTGATTTACTTACGACAGCCATATTGAGTCACGGGGTTGGTAGCTTGATTGCTGGAAATCCTTAGAACCGTACTTGAAAATATTTTACCACTACACATGACACGTGGACACAAAAGAAGAATGGATGAACCTTGTGTCTGCGTAGTCATGTGCTGTGTTAAAATACGTTCAAGTACTGTCACCGACTGGCCAGCTTTCTGTCCTTCTAACTTAAGACAGTGCACTGAGACTCTACGTTGCAAATAATTTATCAAGTTGTTCTCTATCTCTCTTCTACACTTTCATTTTTCTCACTATGTGTAAGTTAGCAAACTGGACGTGTTGTCCAGTTAATACCTCTTATGTCCTCTTTTTCTTCTCTGCCTCTTCACAATAAAACTTTCTTTTCTCAAGGACACTTTGCCATTGCCGTTCTCCCACACTGGTAATATGTCCAAGATTAGCTTTAGATCACATTTATTATGAATGCTTTTAACTTAAATGTGTTAGCGTTGGTAAAAAGGGACCTTGGCGACTTGTAGTGCTACTGTTCAGCATGAGTCATGAGAACATTCATGGCATGTTTCGCCAACGTTAAACAGCGTAATTTTTCATGCTATGAAGCAGACCGAATATGGCAAAAAGAAACGTTTCCTTGTGAGACAAGCAAAAATGCTTTCATGGATGACAACCATCGACAGGACGCTGCTTTGTGGTTTTTCCAGGCCTTACTACAAGAAGTGTCTACTTGTGTAATCGAGCACTATATGCCACAAAGCTTTGCGAGCGAGGGCTGAGACATCCGTTTTTTAAGTAAACTTTCACGCTGCCGGTATTTTACACTGCTAATACGTCATGAAGATTACTCATGAGAGTTCGCTGACGACTACAAATGCGATGCAATATTCATTTTGAACTACAATTTGGGAACGCCAAGCAGGTGCCCATTTTGTACCGTTTTGTGCATATACAAATGTTTATTCATGTGAATAATGTCTTCTTTTTCCGACTGTGCTTCGTCCACAGCTCCCGTTATAATGTTGCGACGTCAAGTAACTTTTCAAACGTTCGGACGAGCGCAGGGTTTGCGTAGAACGCGTTGTTTGGTATATTGATGATGGCTGAATAGGTTCATTGCTTCCAGTATCGTGCTACCTTTCATTCTCTTCAGTATGACTCTCTAATACAAGAAGTATTAGGAAGTGCTAAGTGACCAATTTTAAATAATTACGCATACTTATTGCTGAATGGCTCGGTACTTAGCTGCATTCACGCGTGTTTATTTCACATAATTATTAACTCGCAGATGCTCAATTCTGGTGGCACATTTACACGGAGAAACTATTTCCAAGCTTTAGGGGTGCCAGAAGAAAGCGCAGAAGTTAGTGGCGGCTGTGGCAAACATTGTGTTCACAAAACTTGCCAGGAGACTATATTTGGTTTGAAGACTTTGAATGTGGCGGCTGCTTCGATGGGTATCAGCGGACCATAGTGCACTGGCACTGGTTGCTTCTGCCTAAACACTAGCAGGCTTAAGACGTTGAAGTATCCAGCACTTCCATCAGACTGTTGGGAGAGAAAACTACAAACAGGAACTCAAAGCGAACGACTGTTTACTCATTAACAATAGCCACAAAAATCTTTGCTCATTTCTTCTGGCAGCGCTGAAGTGTGGCAATAATTACTGAAATGAAATCCATTCAGCAATGCAGTTATTTGCTAGCACAGTATCCCTCTCGAACTAAGTGAAGAGTGTTCATCTGGTTAGCTAGATTTTTCCCTCGTGGTTTTCTTTCAGTGTTCTACAATGGAAGGAATATTGCAGGTGTCAGGCAATGCTCGATCGGTGGTGGATAAGAGTGGGGGGGGGGGTAGTAGATTGAATCAATAATTAAGAGTAACTATGTCGAGTGTGCATTGTATGAACGAGATCTTTCACCATCAGAACGTCATTAAAGCCTTCTTGCTTTCCGTCACCATGAGGAGATATGGAAGTCGCGTAGAGCTGGTAATTAACAACATTTAAGGCTCTTACTTTATCGTAAGTAGTTGTGAGTAAAGTGATGCAGTGCCGCCTAAGTACAAGACATGAAGAAAAGACTTTTTCTCTTTGTGCGTTTTTCTTAAATAAAACGTGGATTGGTTCACCTGTGTGAAATACGCGAACGATACTATGTAAATCAGAGCCAGTGCGCCAAGTACGTCTAGCGCATTTATCCATCACAAATACATCAAGAAAATATTGGGGTCATTCCTCACTGTCCGACGCTTTGCGTTCAGCTTGTATCATGCATACCAAGAAACTGAACACCGCCATGAAAGAGCAGTGTTAGAAAAAAAATCTTCCCTGGATCGCACAGAGAGATGCAGCTTGACGAGGCCTTGTGCTAATGTGCCAGACGATGCTTGTTTGTTTAGGCAAGAAGAAAGGTAAAAGCAAATAAAAAAACAGCCCTACGCAAAAAGAAAGAAACGAAGACAGCGGGACAAGCTGTTAAAAACCTTCTAGTGACATTCCAAGTTCATTTACTTACACTCTGTAAGATAACCGCAGTTAGTCTCTTTTCTTCTCAAAACTTTCAGCTAGTTTATTACAAGAATGTAAAGCAGATGAAATAAACATGAAGTAATCAAAGAACTTTCACGTGGTTTGAAAGTTAAATCGTCAACACACTTCTAGACTATCAAAGATTTTGACATTCGCCGGGATCTTATGACAGGAGCAAGCACGTTAGCACGCACGCAAACACACACACCGAGAGAGAGAGAGAGAGAGAGAGAGGTGTCAGTTGGCAGCGTGAATGAACTGTTTTAGGCAAATGTTTTTCAGAATGCCCCTAACGCAAAAATATTCCACTTATACCAACACTACTGATTACAGTTAACAATCGGACGCACAAAATTTCTTTTTGGACTATACCTACGTGCCATATTCACAGCACCCTATTGAAAAAACAAACTTCCCCAGCGTTATGCTATTATGTTTCTTTTTTTTTGCTCTGGTGCAGACTGCAAACGCTGGTACACGCTGCTAATGACTGGCACTTCACAGGACCCACTTGGAAAGAACTCGGTACCACCGATAGGGGTGCAGGCTTGACGGCTGTGACGCTGGTGCACGTGGAAATTGCTGAAATTTTCACTGGAGTGCGCTTGGGCATGCTGGATCACGCACTGTTTCTACCAGCGCTGCGGGTACGTTTATGTGGCGTGTGTAGTCGTAAGTTTTGGTATTGTTGAATATAAAATGCTTCATTTGACGGCACGGATAGATGCTATCCTAAAAGAACCCGAACATGCCTCACAAATTCACATATCACTTATCACAATCATGATCTGTGTTGTAATCACTGTCAATTTTATTGTTTTACATTGAAACTAGAAGAAGAATGCGTTAATAACATAAAACTGCCAACGCTGAAAATGCTGTTTACCAGCACTCTATATTTTCATAATTCACGCTTTGTCAATAAGAGCGGTAATTCAACAGCATTATTTTTGCACCACAAGAATTAACGCTGGTATTTCATGTCCCCTTTAATTCCAGGTCTCCCACGTTTCGCATATACCAATTCCCCATCAGGGATGCTTTGCTCTAAGAATTCCGTATTGCAGTGTTTTTAAACTAGGAGCTAGTCACCCCCCTTGAAAAACAGCAATCTGTTTACGCCACAAATTTACGAGATATAAAAGAGCCAGTGAACGAGCTAGCTCTCTCAACGCTTCAAAAGCATCTCCAGCGGAGGCGAGAAAAACTGCTGTCATTGAATGTCGGCACACTGGAAATGCATGTCGAATAATGCTCGTCCTTTTATTTACATCTACTTACAGTAACAAAAGTTTTGAAGCTCAAGTTCAGAAACTTCAAGTATCGCAACATAGTCCTTATTAAATTAATTTTGAGAGTCTAATGTGCAGCTAGTACAGACCTAATGAGTCACTAGATTGACATTAGATCTGCAAACTCTAATGTCTTTTAGCATCAGGTGTGCAATGAAGACTCAGATGACAACATGCTCCAGAATTTGCGATCAAAGTACGCATATTATCTGTTGCGTGTCCTAATGTCAAGACACAACACACAAAGCAATTCACGTAAATCTATTACACCCAATAAAAACTCAATTTCTTACTAATAAACGTAATAATCGCGGGAATTTTAGATTCCAAAACCACTATACGATTATGAGAAACGCCGTAGTTGAGTGCTTCAATTATTTCTGCGACCTGTGATTCCTTAACGTGCACCTAAGTCCAATTTGATTTCTTGCAGATCTCAACACTCACGTTCATGTTGTTGTTCCACTTTGTACTCCCATAGATATTTCGATCATGTTTCAGTAAACATAACATTGACATGACGAGAATGTCTTCGTACACATGCTTTATTGTTATTATTAATATATTATTATTATTATTATTATTATTATTATTATTATTATTATTATTATTATTATTATTATTATTATTATTATTATTATTATTATTATTATTATTATTATTATTATTATTATTATTATTATTATTATTATTATTATTATTATTATTATTATTATTATTATTATTATTATTATTGCTAAGATGTTCATGCCAGAAGCGCGATGTGTTGGAGGAAAACTTTATTGGGGCATTCCGAGGTGATTTCCACGACCTTGCGCGCATAAATTTTGAATAGGTATTTAACACTAACAAGCATGGGTCGATCGCTTACATTGAAGCGATACCCCGAATAGTTACATAGACGTGCCAATTTTCCCTTTGCACGGAGGGGGGTGGTTACATTAGCTGATCAGTGGACACCGAGGGTAGCACAGGAGATAAATTTATTGTATCGTTGTAGTGAGCATTTGAAAGCGTATTTAAATAGCAGTTACACTTTTACAGCAAAAATACGGCTAGGAGCGGCAACTGCCAACATGTGCGCCCCTCTCCCTTCACCCCGCCACTGGTAGGTATTGGCGAGTGAAGGAGTGTTGCAGAGGGAGGGAGAAGCACTAATGCACAGCCATGCCTCTCACCCCGTCACTGCTTGCTGTCACAACGCCAGCTGTAACGTAGGTAAAAAAAAGAAAAACTCGCGGGAGGGTAAGAAAAAAGAACACCTCGTTGATTTCGGGGGGAGAGGGGGCAGGCAGATAGTCATTTTTCTCTATGGATGCCATGGCGAAAAAAAAATTCTCAGGATGGGTGGGGAGGGCGGCGGGTTCACGGGCTGGGTGTGCTAGCCCCTGGCTACGCCACTGCGTAGTGAGGTAAAGGAACGGACACCCAGACACATACCTTTCTTCTTTATTAAGCAGGAATGCATGCCATTCATGTTTTTCTAGACATGAGCAAAGCCACTGCCGCAAAATCACTGCCTTTGAGATCTGTACTTGTTGGCATTGCAGCGACTCAGAGACGACCACTGTTTTTGACAAGAGTTGCGAAACTTTTTTCTTATTTAAAACAAACACAACTGCAGAACTAAATATAATAAAAATTAGTAATAAAGCTTTATTCGACAAAAAAGTGAAAATTGCATTTGATTGATATTGTAAAATTAATTGTATAACAATTTGATAGTGCTGCCACTTGCACGCTTAATTTGGTTAGGCCGGTAAACCAGCAGTTGCAACAGGCCTCGTTATACTGAAGGCTCTCTCCACCAGCTTCAAGCGAGCACATGTGCAAGTCCGTGGTTATATAATTGCCGTGTTGACAGATATTGCGTGCATTGTATGCTTATCGTCCTTTGTATTTTGTCTACTGGATAGTTTCCGTGTGTCGGGAAGTTCTCCTGCATTGATCCAGTAGCAGACGATGCCTCGCCGAACTACATTGCCGCTCCCAACAGCCTCATTGGACGTGCGCCTTTGTGTCCACTGTCAAAGGTGATTTCTTCCTTAATTTACTTACTACTCGTATTGTTCGCGTAATTCAATGTCGAGTGTACTTCTGAGGACAATCAACGACCCCGTGTTTTCACAAGCAGTGACTGGTGTTATACAAGAGCGAAAGCGTGAGCCTTTGACGAGCAAGAGTTCACAGCCAATGCCAAACTTCGATAAGGTGGAAAAAAAATTCCCAGCATATCCACGGGGTGAATGATGATGAGTGGGCGAAGCTCCTGAGGAAAAATCATCGGTAAACCCGTGACTGTTCAGTGAATGTTCGCCCACTACATCATCAGGGAAGACGTGAGGAACACTGTGTGCGTATATGCACGGCAGGGTCCTCGCTCCGTTGCCGTGACGCTCGGGCCTCACGTTCTCGAACGCTGGGATCTTGGCGGCGGCGTCGCGCAGCTTGACGGAGCGCTTCTGCCTCGCGGTCTCGCACATCGGGATTCTGTCGGCGAGCACGCGCTGCCGCCGCTCTGCGGCATTTTCCATCGGGCAACTCCAAGCGCGCACCAACAGCGAACGGATTTTATTACAATGCTCCCTGCCATCTAGTAAACAATCGAAGAACTAAGCTAGAGGTAGCCACGTCGTCTAGTAAACAATGTAAGAACTAAACTAGAGGTGACTACATACATACGCCGAGGATGGACAGACCCACGCGTTAAGGAGCTTCACCCCTAAAAGTAGCTGAACTACGTAGCTGGTTTATTTCATTGCGTGACGTCTGGTATGGAGGAACCGATGCCCTGGATGGCGTGTTGCCACAGCGGGGATGATGGACCGTAGACCCGATATTCAGGTATGTTTTGAGGTGGCTTATTTTATATCACCGGAAGAACCAATTGCTTCGCGCGTTCATAATATATTTTAAAGATTAGCCTTGCGCAACGCGATGTATCCATCGGTCATAAAAGCCTCGTGCAGACTGTTATTTGTTGGCGTTTTACTGCACGCGATTATGCTTTGATGCCTTGTCGCCGTGTAAACCAAGTGTCTGCTTTCAAAAATAGGGGCGTCGCCAGACCAGTTCACGTTCACACAATGGATAGTTGTGCGTTATTACGCGCAATACTATCACACGACTGGGCACGTAGATAAAAAAACACACACAGCCCTTTCGGTCCTACATGATGGATATGTTTTTACGGTTCAAGCCCGAAACTTTTTAGCGAGAAATCCACGTAATTCCTCCGTGGTTAAGATTTCAACCTAAGAGCCTCATAAATATTTAAAGAGAGCTAGCTTGAAGTATATGTATTTCAATAAACTACACTATGTGCTGAAACTAACAGTACACTCCTACCACTGCTTTGAAGATATGTGGATATCGAGTAATCGAGTAGTGTTAGTAAAAGAATATATGAATTCAATTATGTTAATTAGGCTAACACATGACCCCTTTGTTTCAATCTTTGTGTGTGCACTTTTGTTAGCCATATAAATCTTTTGTTTTCTTCCTAAAGCATGCCAGGTTCTCCATCAGAAATAACTTACAGTGTGCTCATGTAGCAGAAATATTCCTTGATTGTGTGGTGCTTCAACTTGTATTTTCGTGCTGTTTTTACATCAGCACTGTATCGATATTGCCTATTTGCTTGTATGACGAAGATGTGTTACGAATGTGTAGAATTAAGTGATTAATTATTTATTTTGTTTTGTAAGGCAGTGACTTACAAAAAGCTTATTTATATGTTTTTAAATGTTGACAGAAAGTTTCAGAATATTATTATTTTTGTTAAGGGCTTACGTAACTAAAAGTAATCCTTCAAATAGCTTGTTTGAACAAGTTGAACTACATGGGCATTCTCTTCAGAGTACCAACAGTTCATTTCCTGAATAGCTTACATTTATTATGGAAAACAATAGGTATCGCTCGCTCAAACCTCACGTCATGTGCACATAGACCATGCAGTCTTCTCAAATAGTGTCTTCAATAATTATATGACCCATACACATGTGCATGCTCTGGGTAGTGTTATTACGTAGTTTTGTGAATGCGAAACATGCAGGGGCACTCTCTCAGTTGTCAGCAAGAAGGGGCTAGTCCAATGATACCTGTTCTAGTTGTGCCGTGATCCCTTTTATCAAGGATTGACTTTTCAATGTATCATTATACACTTGGCTGAAGACATGTTTGGTACTTGCTATATAATTTGTAATATAACGTTTGTTTTGTGTGAAAGTAATATACTGTGGTATCTGTTACGTATGTATCCGCGATGACAACTGTTTATGGCACTGACTCAGAGGACAAGTTGCAGTGCACAATTGGAGCTGTCTTCCTGCAAGCCATGACGAGCCTTATTGAGTGATAGGCATTTCTTCTTTTTGTTATCACAGTGGGAAAGTTTGGACACATAGTACCTATTGAGAAAAGGGTACACTGATCTTTAGCTTAGGTGTGGCAAGCCTATGTCCTGCACTTCAGTGCAGTATTCCTTAGACATAGAACATGTATAATTTCATTTGTGATACTTGAACTTGCAATGCTGCCAGAGCCAACGTTGTGACACTTAGAGATGTCTGGATAACAAGAACAGCTGTTTCTTGTCACTGCTGTCTTGACAAAGACTGATCTACTTGTTGAAGTGTTGCACAAGGGAAACAGTACAGCATTGTTTCTAAGATAACTAGCTCAATAATAATTAGCTCAATATAACACAACGATGAGAATTGTGCACTTAATCTAAACAAAATGGGCAATTGCAATGGAACCACAATGATTTTCGGCGGTGATGCTCACCCTGTATACTTTAGTGCTTCGGTTGCAATAAACCAGTTTATATAAAGTTAGGGCATGAGTTCTGTCCTCTCTTTTGGTGTTTCTGTTACATTGTGTAAAATATCACATATGTGGGATGGTTGGCTGCAGTGACATATTCTTTTATATTATTTGTTTGTGTTTCCAAGTTTACTTCATTTTCTAATCAACAACTATTTTTTTGGACTGCCTTAAAACTGTGCAGAGAAATCTTACCTATAATCATGTTGTTTCGCTTAATATTGTGATAATTGCTTTTAGCTTCTATTTTTTGTTTTAATGAAGACAAAACATGCCTTAAACAAAGGTTTTCACAAGTAAAAGTGTGATTTATTTTTTTTGCACTTTTTAAAGGGACAGTAAACAACCTTCAAGTCCGAAAATTGTAATTAAGTTAAATAAGTGCACTTTTGCTAAGTGCACATGCTGCCCAAAAAATTTGGCGAATTCTTGCTTAAGGAAGCTACAGCGGTTGTTGTTTACGCTGTTTTTCAAATTTTCACGCGTATGAGCAGATTCGTGGTATTTTTATAGGTTGAAGTGCAATCGTTTTTAAAGTAGCATAATGCAACATGCATGTACCTATTTCTTTCTAACAAAGTTTTCTCAGATAATCTAGATGCCTGAGAGTTTGATAATCTGAAACAGGGACAGCTTTTTTCTTGGCAGGCAGCCGCTCTTTGTGTTTCATCGCATTGTTTGGAATATGTTGCCATCACAATCTATGAAAATACCGTGAATATGTATGTCACACAGCTCAAGACAGATCAAGGCCCACCACACTGAGGAGTGTAATATGTGTGATAGTGCCTTGAATAGCTCTGTTGGGCCGCAAAATTAAATCCTTGAATGAATTCCTACTCTTATGGAAGTAAATATATGTTAACCATACTGGCAAGTTGGTAAGTACTTGGGAGGAAACAGGAGTGTTAGCAAATACATTCAAAACTGCATCCATTATTCTTTCTGTGTCAGCGTCTTAGCTTATGCTGCTGTTCCCTCCTGAGTGTACATTTTATTACCTCGTTTAGCTCGTACATACATTCTCAATTGTATTATCTCTGTGACATGTGGGCTCGGGCAATATTTTTGGCATCTGCACAATTTCTAACATAGTCATGAGTTCAGGACTGAAAGATGTTTTTTCTTAAATACTTGGTTAACGCGAGTGTTTTTTCGGCTGGGAATTTATCACCTGAATTTTTTTCTACAGTACGGCAAAATATGAACAGAGAGAAGGGAGACAACACAAACCAGCATTAGTTTGTGTTGCCACCCTTTTGATTGCACATGTTTTTCCTGCTGTTGAAATTTATCTTTAGAAAGGGTTGCTATCCTTATCCTAATAAGATGTTCAGCAAGTACCAACACACCCCAGTGTGCATTCTTCTGCTTGTTAATGATCAGAGATCAATTTCATAATTTACAATATCTGCTAGTTAACATTCGCAGTTGTGCACTCTAAAGCATGGAGCTAGAAAAATATTTCCATGTTTATAAAACTTTTGTCACCTTTGAATGCATTAATTATTGTATCTTAAGCTATCTAATAATGCACAAAAGTAATCAAGGGTACAAAAATCTTTTGGCTTGTGTCCTGTAATCTGTTGCTTGTTGAAAGATTTGTGCAAATGACCTGTAACGTGTAACAACATAATATCTGTGTAATACGTTGTAGGTTACAGAAAGCGCCATTTTGCTATTTTTTCAATTGAGTTTATATTTGTGCAGCTATATCACCAAGATGCAGCTCTACATTTCATGTTCCTGTTTGCTACTCAATTTCACCTTGCACATAGGAGTGCGCAAGGGGGTGGTGGCAGCCACTTCCCCCCACCCAGTTACCGAAGGTGGGGGCCAAAAAATTAGAAGTTTTTTAGTAAGGGGGAATGGGGTGCTGTGGTAAACCTCCGTGCCACCCCAGAATAGGGAAACCCTGTGCACACCTATGACTTTGCACATCTGAGCATGAGCTCTCAATAGTTCTCTGTTCATTAGGAGGTAAATCATGTGAAAGTCTTATGTAAAACAAGGTTGTGGAATAGACGTACTGATGCATGCCGTAGTCATAAATGCAGTGCCATCGGAATCGCGAAAGGAGGTTATTCTGCAATATTGCATTAGAGAAGCTGACTGAACTAATTGCTCTGTCAGTGATAACTTGCATCTCTGATTGCTGATGAATCTGCAGCCCTCTGAACTGAATATAGCGGTTAGTTTTGTTTCTTTTTTTTTAAAGCAGCATGAAGTCAAGGCCATGTAGTTTGGCATCGCATCCAGATGGATTATTCAATAAAAATGATAAAAATACATCACGATTTAGAAATGTTGTAAGTTATCAATGTCAATGTCTATTCGCGAGCTGCGCTAAAATGTATGCTTCAGTGCCTACAAAATTTTCGCGTTCTGTCTTGGAGGTTTTCAATACAGCAGCGGTGCCACGAGGACGGTGCTACAAGAGACCCTTTCCTCATTGTAGAGTCAAAAATTAAATAGAAATGCAATGAATTTAGGAAATGGCTCATTTGGTGTTACTTTGTTTGTTTGTAATTATGAAACAATGCTTTAGCGAGATTTAGAATGCGTGTTTCCAAATGCGGGCATAATTTATTGGCCTCGAAAGATTCTAACGTGTAAAAACAATAAACTGTTCATTAGTCTAAATGGTCTGCTGGTATTTGTTTACCAATCCTGCAATGTGTTCACACTTTCATATTATTAATGAAACGATTTATTGATCTGCATGCAGCAAATTTGCTGTTGATGGCATAAGGCCTAAGTCGCTTGATTACGTTTGATGTTAACCTAATGCATATGCGCGATAGCACTTCACTAGACAACGGGCATCAGAAACTCAAATGTCAGGACTATATAGACTAACGCTAGGCAATGGTCATCGGAAACTCGCATGTCAGGCCTCTATAGACTTACGCTAGACAAAGGTCATCAGAAACTCTAATTTCATAACTCTATAAACCAACTGTGGCCAATTACTACTAGACTCACTTTGGGTACGCATTAGAAAGCGCGCTAGACTGACATTAGACAGTTTAATGATTGTGATTACGAATAACATTACCTTGTTTATAAAAGCACATTAAATTTTTTTCATAGAGGAGGTGCTTCGGGAGTTGTCTTATCCAGTGTCTCGTCAGCAAGCATTAGGTGTATTATGCACGCCGCATCGGTGTACAAGTTACTGGCGCTTGGTGCTCTGAGTACGCATAATTCTAAAATATAAGAACGACTGTAGAGTTTATTTGAAACATCTAACAGCTTATATCAACCGTTTTCCCTCGTGTGTGCTGCTCGCACAAGGAGCGAGGACGAATGATGTGTGGTGGTTTCACCAACGCAGGCTGTCACTGAAGGCTTTTGGGCGCAGTAGCCGGTACTTTTCTGACTGGTATATAAGAACGCCAGCTTTAAGCCGGTAATAAGGTATGCTTTAGTGAACAAGAGACTGGCATATTTTTTCAGTGGATTTCATTAGTATTTTCTTAAGGAGTATTTTTTAGTTGCGGGTATTCAGATAACTGCAAATCTATACACTGACACTCCCGCTGTATACTGCCATAACATTGCTTGCGCTAGAACACTACTCAATAATCAATCGTCAACGCTCATTTTCATCGAACAACTCATAAAACCTCTGCATATGTGGACCAGTAGCATTAGCGAGAAACAGCTGTCAAAGAAAAAAACGGCAGTAAGAGCCGGCAATCTCTGGCTGCTATTACAGTCCATTTGATATTTTTCGGAGTTAAGATGTCAATTCCTAAAAAAACCTTTGCGCTCTTGCCGATATGCTCATGTCATTCCGTGCCCAGCAGGCGCTCATTAGTGTCGAATAAAGACGAAATTGTAATTTGCAAAGGAAAAATCGCGTCTATGCTGACTGTGCGTCTTATAAACATGAAGCCGAACGGCATGATCATTGGCTAAATGAACAATTTAGTAGCAGCTAGACAAAATCTGGCGTGGTGTAGTTCGATTCACTTTTCGATTCCGTGGGGGACGGACGTCTGATGATTCGCTCTATGCGTGGTGCTTCGGCAGCCACCACTGGCCGCGGTGTCAGGTTCCCTTTTGCCCCATCGGAACACTGGGTTTTAATGCCTTCATTGCCTTCAGGTGGCAGCATGCAACAGTGTGTGCTGCTACACGGTGATTTGGCTAAAAGATCATACCAGCTGAAACACGTTTGGGGCCCGTTAGAAGAAGTGGGAGTCATCAAGGCGATTACTGCTATTGGAGCCTTCCAGGTGAATTACATCTAGCTGGTGAAGCTGCGAAGCAAGGCTGACAAAGATGTCTTACTTAAAACGAGTGGACTCGCATTCAAGCGTGGATTCTGTGTTGCCATCAACCCTATTAGGCAAGACGTCACCGTGAAGATTCACTGGCTTGAGTTTGCCGCCTCAAACGAGAGCATTCGACAAGTGTTGAGTGACTTTGGTGAAGTCCTTGAGGTTTCGAACGACAGCTGAACAGTCGTAGGATTGGAACACGCGACATCGTCTACGAGTGTTGTGCGACTGAAACTGAAGGAAGGCTTTGTGCTAGAAGACTTGCTGCGCTTTTTAAACGCGAATGCATTCCTTAGTCGGTCTTATGTCAGGCATCCGGAGTTGTCCGAGGCAGGGATGGGCAGTATCGAAGATACATGTATCTGAGATACTATCTTACATACTTTTTGGGTATATTGTATTTGCATCACGATAAGTCTCCCGAGACGAGTATCTGTATCTGTATTTCCGTTACATTCGATAATGTACCGTGTATCTTAAGATACAAGATACTGCGGTTGCATTGCGATATTGTACGAAACACTAAACACAAAGTCAACTCCACTCCTGAGGCTGGTACTGGTGCCACTAAGCCACTTGAATAAAACCAAGGGCTGTGATATCATTTTATTTTTTCATCCAACTCCAACAGTTCGGGCAGGCAATGACGTGTGCGCGTCTCTTTCGGTGAAGCAAAGCAACATGACAGAGCTCGCGTAGCCTTGACGGAGACTATATTAGCGTGCTTGCCCACGTTCATTTCAAGTTTTAGTTTTCTTGCCTTCTTAGTGGTGTTAGAAGATGACACTTACCCTTAGCCCCATCAAAGCGCCGTGTAATTAGAAGTGTAGTAGAATGGGGGAGTGGGTCCGCTCAAGGATCCACGTTGAGGTGTTTTTTTTTTCGGAAAATCCAGGTGGCGCCACCGTCGCCTTCACGTGAAGACCTGGCCATGGTTGTCATGGTTACAAGCTCGTTTTGCCGTGTGGTTTGCGGTGGGCGGCCGTCTGATAGTTCGCGCGGTTCGCGTGCTGCTCGCGCGTCGGTCGCAATCTCGCAGCTTTGTTGCTTCGTTCCTGCGTGCGTGGCCATGAACGGCGTCGCACCGCGTTTTCGCGACAGCTCAACGAAATCTACATGTTTATATCGCGAAACGCCCTGCTCGTATCACGCACGCAAGTACCGTGACTTCTGCGGTAATTGCTTACATTCAAGAGCGTTAGTTGAATATGGCTTTTGGGAAAACGCACGCATTGAAAGTGTAATATGAGCAATAACTGCGATGCTTTTAACATTGCTACGATAGTTGTGATGTACGATAATTAGTTTACGATTTGTGCAAATTTAGACTCACTGCAGCAAATTGTATATAAGGCAAGACTAAAGTTACCAGCTGTTATTATGAGAATGAAAGCTAGTATGAGAACCTTTCTGCGAATTTGCAACTGCTGTTTACAGATGCAGGATATGATTGAAAAACTGAACCAGTTGTGTTGCACTTGAAATCAATACATGCGTGAGGGTGTTGGTAAATTAGGTTTAGTCCTATCGGCCGGCAACTGTGCTTTTTGTAAGAAATGACTTCGCAGTGGCTTTATGATAGGTTTTCGTTTCGCATCTAGTGCTGGTACACGTTGTAGGTAATAATGAATTATGTTATATTTTACCTTTTATTTTTGTGGCTGCGATATGTGTCCTTGCAAACACTTGTTCGAAACATGAACGAGTTCTCACGGATAGAAAGTCTGAGAGACACCGATAGGAGAAGTGAAATGCGTAAAATAATATATTTTATATTGACTGCGCGACCTCTCTGCAAAAATATAAAAAACAAAACAACTATCACCGAAAGACTTCAACACCGTCGCTCAAGGAACGACAGGCTCTATGTTATCGTGCTAAGCTTTAAGTATTTTGCTCTCGCTTATTTGAAAGCATTTTCCCTGTTCATTTCGTTCACTAAGAAGTGAAGGTGAGTGAGCACGTAGAATGAAATGAGCTTTGTGCTCACTTCAGCTTTCTGATTTGGACAGCCGACAGTTTTTGAGTTCAGAAAACTAGTTTTCGCCAAAACTGAATTATCAGAGATATCCTCTGTGTGCAACATCGAAGCGCTGAAACGTTCAGTAAACAAGTTTACAAATCCTGCAATTAAATCGTACAACTGTCGTTAGGCATACAAAAGTCCACCACAGTCGCTTTACTCCGTGAATTGCGAAGATAGCTGTTAAGCAACCACGACAGCTTTTTCAAACAGAAGCACGCCTTTGCATTGCATGCATGCCAACTTCAATGCACACTTTCTAGCCACCTACCCTGCTGTGTAGTAAATGAGCCTCGAGTCACTCTTCTCCAAAGTCACATAGATGTAGTCCGGAAGCTTTTCTGGCGTTGTGACATTCGTGCTTTCGACTTCGTCTAGTTTCCCCTGTGATATAGGATTATCTATTTTTTTTTGTGCGTGACGTTTAAACCTTGTCTGTCATGCACGTATACAAGCGCGCTTGTCATCTCAGGGTTTGCGTTCGCAGTGTCCACACTTTGCGCCAAGTTATACAAGGACAAGCAGTTGATGGTTATTAGAAACTCATCCGGAGAAGGGTGCGCGTTGCAGCCACTTGACAGGCGAACGATGCCGAAGGAGTGTTCCATGAGATCGTTGCTAAGTCGAGATGTCATAAGATATTTGAAACAAACGCTTTCTGCCTGATACTTAAGCAATAAAAGAGTATTTGCTATAGTGACCCTAAAACCTATGGCAGTGGACTCGCTGAGAAAGTGCCGCTTGTTGTCAATGAATGACTGACAGCTATTCAGGAAGTCCAAAACATCGGACAGAAATGCCGCATCTGTGAACGTTGGTCTCAGTGCTTCGGCACAATACCTGGAAGTCATCGCAGTGAACTGTCACTGAATCTTCAAGAAAATTAACGAAAAGAATGTAAGTCAGAAGCGGTCATCATGCGTTTCAGATGTTTACAATTATACTTAATTCATTTGGAACACAAGCGCGACTCACAAGAAGAACAGCTGAGTCGCCTCGATGCTGCCACACCATCTCTCGATGTCCTTCTTTGAGAAGGCCAGGCCCAGTAGGTCATACACTGTGAACACAAACTAGCCTACCTAGACGTTTTAAGGACGGGATATTACCTTTGTTCACACTTCTACACCCATTGGATGTACCAAAAAAGAGTAATATGGTTCCGCGACCTCAATTTTACTTTGTTAAGAAATAACGTAGATAAATGACAGGATAAAGAAGGTAAATTCACAATCTGACGTCATTTGTCACAAAGGAGACTACCAGAAAACTACCCTTTTACCCCCTCTAGCATGTTTCATAATTTATTTTTATTTTTATAGAGCTCTCTGCAATTTGTCTTCAGTGCTGGCGGGCATGCATTATGCTGGGCAGGGGGATGAATTGCGTTGTCACAGGAAAGCACAAATTTTTCAGAACGCTTAACTAATTCACAACGCACTAATCAATTACTCATGTCTCTATATCGCCGAATGATGTCCGTCGTACGGAATGCTGCAGAGCACACACTTCAGAATGTTGGACTCAGGTTCAACCAGCACTGCGACCACAAAAAACTTCGCTTATAATGTTTTACCATCAAATCATTATATAGCTAAAAAAAGAGCCTGCAAACCTTTGATGCGGCCGATCGGCACCGCATGCACACTCAGTTTACCCTTTTGGATAACGTATCGGGCAGGCGCGGCGTGCATCAACCCACAAAATAAAAGCAGGTGTTGAGGAGATCCGCAGAAAAAAAAAGAAATGAAGGGAACTCTTCTGAAGCGGCCGCTACGC
This sequence comes from Rhipicephalus annulatus, assembly GCA_013436015.1. Lineage (NCBI taxonomy): Eukaryota > Metazoa > Arthropoda > Arachnida > Ixodida > Ixodidae > Rhipicephalus > Rhipicephalus annulatus. Next base: position 50,766 of record WOVY01001209.1, read on the forward strand.
AGCGAGAAAGTATGCCCTTCGGCCGATCTCTGCTTCTACCTTTGAACAGCGACGGCACTGAGCGAGAGGGAAGCCACGGAGGCGGAGAAATTAAAAAATGAAAAAAGAACACACAAAAAAGAGCCGTTCAAGCTCCGAAATGCCAGCGGAGATCGAGAGATGGCCCCAGTGAGGTGTGTGAGTGAAAGCGAAGCCAAGCCATCACGGGATAATGTTCGCCTTCTGAGCGACGTGACCCATTTGAGCTGAGCGGCTGTGTCGTGGTGTTGTGCGTGTGTTTTGTGCGGCAGCGTTACTGAGTTGTCATCACTGGACGTGAAATGTGTGGTTTTACAACAGCGCAACACGTCACAATGTGAGTGCGATGGTTTGGCAATGGCCCTGTGACTTAAGGGAGTGGTGAGCGTGTGGTGAGCATAGTGGGTGATAGCGAAGCGAAGCAGTAACGGGATAACATTCCAGAAGACTGGCGGATCGGGAAGGTCGTACCCGTCTTCAATAAAGGTAATCGGTCGTCGCCTAACAATTACCGTTCGATATCTATCACCAGTGTCTGTTGCAAATTAATGGAGCATATAGTCTACTCTGAAGTAGCGCGTTTTTTGCCTAATAATTTTTTCCATCCCAATCAGCATGGTTTTCGTCCAGGACATTCTTGTGAAACACAACTAGCCCTTTTCTTGCACGAAATGCATTCTCACATTGATGATAATATCCCCATTGATGCTATATTTCTTGATTTCGAAAAAGCATTTGATAAGGTTTCCCATTATCACTTACTCACTTACTGCTTAAACTTTCATGTCAGAACTTAGACCCCTCCGTGCTGAACTGGATTCGTGAATTTCTAACCCATCGCCGACAGTTTGTTGTCGCTAACTCTTGCAAATCTCCATTTTCTCACGTTCACTCGGGCGTTCCACAAGGTACTGTACTAGGTCCCCTTCTCTTTTCAATTTACTATAACGACTTGCCACGCAACATCACCTCTACTATTAGACTATTCGCCGATGATCGCGTGTTGTATCACCCTGTAAATACTGCCTCATATTCTTCCGTTTTGCAGTCAGATCTTAACACCATACAGCAATGATGTGAGCATTGGTTAATGTAGCAAAATGTTAACAAAACTTTCCGGATTACTTTTCATCGTTGTAATAACTACATCGCCAACACATACGTTCTAAACAACTCCCTCATAGCCGCTACCAACACTACCAAATACTTAGGTGTTCATATCTCATCTGATCCAACATAGACTTTACACATCATTAGCATCACTAACTCAGCTAATCCAATTTTTGGATACCTACGTCGTAACCTTGCTTCGGCAACTGCTGCTACTAAACTAATAGCTTATAAAGCAATCATCAGGCCTAAACTGGAGTATGCTAATGCCATTTTTGATCCTCATCAAGCTAACCTTTCTACTATGCTCTAGTCCATTCAGAACTGTGCTTCCAGATTTATTCTCTCAAATTACTCAAATAAAATAAGTTTGTCAGCAGTCAAACACCAGCCTAATCTTCCTCATAGTGCCTCTCGCCGTAAGATTTGACGCTTGTGCTTGTATCATAAGTTTTTTTTTCTTTTTTGCCACCAGACAATGCATTCATCAGGCCTGCACATCGGACATCACGACATTATCACCCCAACGCTGTGTATCCCGTACGTCCAAAAACAAAGACCTTCCAGAAGTCATTTTTTCTTCAGACAGCACATGACTGGAATGACCTTCCCGCCCACATCGCCATGTCATCTCTGTTCGATCAACCTAAAAACGCCGTAAAAACCCATATTTTATCCTTCTAATTATGATCTATTGCTGTTTTTCTATATTTTCTTATTTTTTGAGCCACTTTGTTCTTTTTGTTTTTTGTTTCATCTGTTATGCTTTTTTCTTGCCCACCTTTCATGTAATGTCCATCGGGATCCTTAAGGTACTAATAAACAAACATTAAACAACGTTCGCCTTCTGAGCGACGTGACGCATTTGAGCTGCACGGCCATTTGTAGTGGTGTTGTGCGCGTGTTTGGTGCAGCAGCGCTACTATGTTCTCGTCGCTGGACGTGAAATGTTTGGTTTCACAACAGTGCAACACGCCGCAATGCGAGTGCGATGGTGTGGCAGTGGCCCTGTGACTCAAGGGAGCATGCGAGCATGCCACTGTGTACAACCAAGCTGCTTATGGGCGCGCCGCATTCGTGGCACAATCAGGAATACAAATGGCAGTTAATACTTGTATTTTCTTTGTTAGTGAATCCTTATCGTCACTCGAGCTGCAGTAGGAGGCGTCTCGCATTTTGCGTTGCGTAAAAGAGCAATGAAAAGCAAAAAACAAAGTCATTAAGCTCACATAACGGTGGGTGGTGCGTGTTTTGAAACTCCTGTGAATACCTCAGAAGCTTCGCGCAGCCAGCCAATTCAAGCGAGTGCACCATAAAAAGGCAAGTTTGTGTGACATACTTTCTTTGGTTGCGATAAAACATGAATGAAACAGTGCTTTCAGGGAATATACACTCAAGCAAAAACAAACGCACAACCGCTGTTATCGCGCTGCTATGTGATGAAATGTGCATTAAGGCCAAACTTTTTCTATTCATTCTTTTTTATGCCCAGAATATGACCTACTAAGAAGACTTTACGATAACAATTTTGCATTGGTCACATGGACTGCGTCGCAGAGAAAAAATTACATTGCATATTAAGGTAGAGTAGCATCACAAGATTGTATTGATTTAGCTTGAAAGATTAATTATGTTGAAGAGACATAATCGGGACCATATGACGTCACCGACATGTGGCCAGTGACACTGTGTTTTTGAGGAAGCACGTTTATTTTATGATAATGTCACTTCATTAGTCACATATCAGCACTTCAACTTGCCACGATTACACGTGAATATTTATAGCATTTAGAAGATGTGTCACTGATACATCGCTAATTTTTTCCGTTGATATCAGTCAGTTGAATCAGTGGAACCTTGTTGTTCAGTCACCTTGATTCTTCCTTTTGGTTATTTTGTTTTACATTTTGTTGCCCTAGTGCTGCTGATCAATGCAGAATATTCTTACTGTTGAGACAATTGCTGGCAAGGTACAAACTGGTGGTATTGTGTCTTGCTCTTCTTTTGTCATCATTACAAAAAAAGCTGTTTATTCTTGCCAAAAATCAATAAGAAGTCACCCAATCAGAGACCTGGAGTTGTTATTGAACAAGAGCTGTTTTTGCTCAATAATCTAGTGTTCGACGTGTTTCATTTCAAAAGGGTGTAATTGTTGCTGTTTACCGTCCGAAATTCATCATATGCTCATAAGTGACACTGTTGTGGGGAGGTACAGAAATTTTGACCACCTGAAGCTCAATAATGTGCACATAAATGTAAGGACAAGGGCCTCAAGCATGCTTTCTTTGTAGAGAATGGGTTTGACAACAACATAAATCTAACTCACCTTTGTATCCCTTCATGCTAAATTGCTAACTACACTGAGATCAGAAATGCTGGAGTAGTAGCACACAGGACAAGAGTTCACTTCTGATGTTGATTTGAATTTTTTCCCCATCATGTATTCTTAACCCTCTGTACTTTAGTTGCAAATTGTACAAAGAACTACTTAAGCGATCTGAATTTTGCACTTGTTTCGAGTTTTTTTAGAAAGTCTTCAATGGTACTGTCAAGTGTGAGTCAGTGGTAAGACAATCATTTTTATGCATATACAAAGCTTATTGGTTTCTTGTATCTTTTTCAGGGAGACATTTATCGGAAAGCAGCAGAAGTTGCTCACCTGCCTATTTGTTTACAAGGCAGTGTGTTGTGGCAACACTCCCCTGTGCCTCACTGTACACTAACTCGGAAAATTTCGTGCATCTTACAACATTGGCATAATACCTTGAATGTGTTTTGTTATACATGCAGAGTGTTATGCATGGTACTGCATGGAACATCTTCAATAGCGTGTTCATTTGAAAGTTTCGCATTGTTAGAAATGACACTAGGCCGAAGCGGATTTATAGGGCAAGCTTATTCCTAAGATCGACAGTTGGGCAAGTTGATGAGCAATAAAAGTTAGAGAGTGGGAAAGAGGACCATACCATAGTGAAATGAGAATGCAATGCACAAGACAACGCGCTATTAGAAAGGGAAGTGTGATACCAACCACAAAAAGACACACACACGTTACTACGAAAAAATTACAAGATGAAAGTATCATGCAGTCGCAGAATTAGTATGAACGTGACTAAAATAATCATACACGCGGTAAACTTCGGCTTCAACTTCGCTGCCCTGTTTTATTCAATTCTGTTTCCCTACTGGTTTGTTATCGCACTTTTTTAAACTATGGACTTAAGTGCTTTATACTTTGCATACATTTTTGGTAAAATTAGTTTCAACCTCATGGCAAACCAAGCTCTAGGACACAATATGCTAACCCCCATCTCCTATATAGAGGAAGTTTAAAATTTTAGGCCTCTGATTGCTTAACTTCAAGTTCTATGCCGCCCAGGTACCTGGATTATTTTATTGTGGTAATTGTGCATAAGCCATGAATTGAGGTATTAAAGCTGAAGAACTTCTTAGGTTGCAGGTGACATTGATCAGCATGGATATATAGTAAACATTTCTGTACTAATTATGTACAAATAAAGCGTCGGTGTATTAAAGTTGTGTGATAATACCGAAAAGTTCACAAGCCCGGGTAATTCAAGAAAAGACGTTATTTTTCATATATTGTGTGAGTAAACATGTGAAGCCATATACGAATGCAATGTTTTTATTTTGTTGATATGACTGAACATTGTTGACACTCATGACACGCTAGAATTGAACACCAAAAGACACACTGAAGTACAGGTAGGACACACACGAGCGCGAACTAACAACTGTTTATTCGATGGAAATATGACAAACAAATATAGGGCGAAAGGAAATGAAAGAAAAAGCGTAAATCTGCGCCTTGCCGACACAACGAAGCAACCGTCTGTGCGACCTCAAATCTTGCCTTGTAAACTGTGTAAAATGTTCACGTATAAAGCAGATTCAGCGTTGGACAAATGAATAGATGGTGCACTAACACACCTGTTTTCACCAAGCCTGCGCATCATGAAAGCTTCAATGGTTCCTCTTTCCTTTGCGTCATTGTATCTTGATAAACTAATGGTGTTTTCGAAATTTGACTTACAATGACACTTCATGCAAGGGGTAGCTAAGTTACCGGGGTGACTAATGTGCTTGCAGTTGTATTCATGCTCGCATGAACGTGAATCAAGACACCTATCAGTTTGCCCAATGTACCAATTTCTGCATTGCAAAGGAGTACCATATACAATGTTTTTTTTTTCACATGGTGCAAACTTGCTGACATGCTTAACAGAACATGTATGGTTGTTCTTCCCGTTGTTGCCGTTTACTTGGTGACAAAGTGAAAGTGATTTGTGAGGTGCTGTGAAGCTCATCGATTTGCCATGCCAACTTGCAGTTTTTTTGCAGTCCGTCCAAAATGCCATGGACGTACGGCTTAACAATAGGCCTTTTCTTACTTCTCTTTTAATCCAGCGTTCGTTTTACATGTGTTGCCGACGGTTTTTAAGAGCCTCTTGGCCAAGACAGTGATCGAGGCATCAGGGTAATCGCAGTCTCTCAGGCTATCAACTTGCTTCATCACACTTCGCACTTCCATGAGGTCGCACGACTTTCGCAGGTGTTAAACATGCACGCATACGCGATGGTTCAGTGTGTCTTTCAGTGTTCAATACTAGTGCGTCGTGAGTATAAATCATGTACAACCAACTAGCCCCTACTTTGGCTCTTATGAATGAACAATTTTTGCAAATTTTGGTAAGTGGATGTACAACGGAATCAACAGGTCTTCTTCAGACCTTTATGCGAAAAACTTAACTCATGATCATATCACACAAGTTTTTATGCCATAGGTCAAGCTAATGCAATAAAAAACAACATTCCTACCTGGATGGTTGCATATTTCATAAAATATATCTACCATTATTGTACTGATTTGCTAAAATTCATGTGTAGAATGACACCAAGTTTCTTGTGCATTCCATTTCTTTGGATTCTGCTTGTATTCTTTGTATTGTGCACTGTGAAGTGCACATGTCAGTGTGTGTTATGATGAGATTTTTTGCTCTAGTTTCATCTTGTTATACTGTGGTGAATATTATATTGTGCTTGTACAGTGCTGTGTATGTTTCTAGTGTTTTGTGTTGGGTATAGGCATTGTTTGCAAATACATAAATATACATATGCTTACACTGACATGACAACTGATGCTGTTATGGTTCGAATAAAATATTTTAAACACTCTATCTTTAATCATTTGAGATATGCCACAGAAACTGCTAAAATGCTGCTGGCTTGTGCTTTTGTACCGAGCAAGTAAAGCAGATGTTTTACTCTTCAGAAATATTGTGGAAGATAAATTGGTGACAGACAAACAGGCCGAATGTTTTCGCTCTGTTCATGCATACATTAGTGGGTATTCATCAATCGTAGCATAATTAAAGTGGCGCGTTGCAAAAATAAAGTTTAACATAATTATGCAGGTGACGACAAAGTGCTACAATGAGTAGGATTTTATAGTTTTGTGCTCATTTGCTACACTCCTCGGGTTTCTGTGTTATGGCTACGAAATTATGAATGGCAAAGAAGCGAACCTGTCTTGTTCTGTGCGTATGGTATACTAGCAATTAAAAACAATTGTTTAATGAAAAACAGCTGTTGGGCAGAGGAAGACTGTTACGCTGCATTTGTTTTCATTTCGTGCGAAATCATGTGTGCAACAGGAGTGTCAAGTACACGTGGTCATTCAAAAAGGCGAAGTGCTCGTGAAATAACTTCATTAATTAGCGAAAGACTTGTCAACTGCTAGTTTGTGGTGGTTGGGCTTGACGTTGGGGCATGCCTTAGGCGTTGCCTTTGTTGCATTTGTCTAATACTTAACAATAAAGGTTGATTGGTACGATTCTAAGGAGTCAACGAGTGCTAAATCAACTAAGTATTGAGTTTGGGTTAGAGAACCACTGTGTGGCGAGCTAAAATATGAGTCGCGAATAAGTGGTAATTGCGGATATAGATTATCGCTCAGCTGCTCATAAGGCACTACTGCCTTTGCGTTTTGCTTCCGACGGTACGCGGGCAGTAACAGCAATTAGTGTAGGCACGTTACAGTGTCCTTGTAACTTTGGCACCTGCATAAGCGTGAACACAAGAGAGGGGGGTGCACTCTCGCACGCAATCGCCTAGGGAGGGGGTGTGAAGTCCGCTCCGTACATTGACTTTGTAGAAAGGGTGGGCAGTGCGACAAATCTTCGCCCCTTCCCTCTTCCGCTGAATAGGAATCCTGTGCACGCTTATAAGCATCTGCTGGTGTAACTTTCATTTTTTATGTGCTATAGGAAACGGTGGCCTTGGTGAACGCGCTGAGGGCAGACGAGAACGACAAACGATGGCACGCTCGCACTCAGCGGCTCAGTCGCGTCAGAGTCTTGAAATGAATTATATGTTGCTCAGAGTTTCGTCCTCATCTCTGAGGATTCTGTGCGGCGGCTGTCCCAGACATCTATGTACAATCAAAACACAGGTGGTCTCAAACAACTCAGAACACCCCGCTGCCACGGGATGCGTGCAGGTCGAGGCACAAAAACCAAAAATAGCTTCACAGCATATGCCCACGGAATGCACATACGTTCGGCCAGCTGAAGATTACTTTTGTCGCGCAGGTATCCACAAATATTGGGCGAGTGAAGCACTGTCGATGTGTGAAGTGCTCAAGTGAACACACTTTTACCATTTTTCTAGTGACACGAAATGACTAGCCGAATAGCGTGAAGCCGTACTGGTGTTTACCATGGCCTGCATAACACCCTTCAGTTTAGGCAGTGGCCTCGCACCAGCGCTGACACATGCCACCCGCTGCTACGAGAACGAAAGTTTCAAGTGTCGCCGACGTCTTATTGGGCGCTTTGTGGATATAAACCATTGATAAATCAGGCAAGTTATTGGTGGCACTGTGGTGTAAGAGTTATCGTATTTGCTTTCAGTGCGTGTGGTCACGAGTTCTGTTCCTGTGTCGTGCGTCATCATCATCATCACCAGCCTGACTACGTCCACTGCAGGACAAAGGCCTCTCCAATGTTTCGCCAAATAACTTGGTCCTGTGCTTGCTGCTGCCAATTTATACCCGCAAACTTCTTAATCTCATCTGCCCACCTAACCTTCTGTCTCCCCCTAACCCGCTTGCCTTCTCTGGGAATTCAGTTAGTTACCCTTAATGACCAGCAGTTATCCTGTCTACGCGCAACATGCCCGGCCCGTGTCCATTTTCTCGTCTTGATTTCAACTATGATATCTTTAATCCCCGTTTGTTCCCTAATTCACTCTGCTCTATTCTTGTCTCTTAAGGTTACACTTACCATTTTTCTTTCTATTGCTCACTGTCTCGTCCTCAATTTAAGCTGAACCCTCTTCTGCTGCGCTCCAACTTCTGCTGCACTCCAACCAAGCCCCCAAATCGTGTTAAATAAAAACACCAACGTTACCTCGCAAATTCCTTCTTCTGACCCTGTTTGCTTCGTAAACACGATCAAAGCCGTCTGCCAACACAAATCAGCCCTATATCTTAAAAACGGAGCTGTTTTGTCGGTGATGCGCTGCTAGCGAGGCTTCATCACTCAATTCTGAATCAAATACGAGCAATATCCACCAATGAATCAGCTTATTAAAGCAGGCTGACCGCTAGATAGTTTCGAAGTGGACGGCTTTCGCTTGAATAGGCGCCGCCATCTTGTTCTACGTATCTCCTATGCATGCTGTTGTCCAAACGAGTAAAACAAAACTCCCCAGAGACCCTACAAAAACACCGCTGACAAGAGTGTTAGTGAAAACCTCTATTTAAAGAGCGTTTCGCTTATTACCTTTGGGATGTGCGCGAGAACACAAGCCAAAATCACCCTAAAAGACTAAAACGCGTTTACAGTGTATGTACCGAATAGTTGGAAGGTGAAAGTGCTTCTCATCTTCTCGAAGGAGTTCGGTTCCAGATGGGTCTCGGTCAAATTGGGCATAACTTTCAGTGTGCGAACACTTCTGTCCCGTAGTACGCCTCCCGAACCGGATGCACGGATGCTCAGAAATACAAGTTGAGGTAATGCAATGTATGCGAGAAACACAATCTTTGCAGGATGTCAACCATGGATCTATACGTACCAACCCGTCTGGTGTTACAAAGCCTTTCTGGAGAAGAGCATTCCTGAGACATTTTGGCAGATGCGGGAAATAGGAGACACTGTGCAATTTCCACATCTCGACGACAGGATGCTGTATGGAACCGTTTATTTCCTTCGATGATGCCGACACTCCTACTAGCTTCCACATCTTTCGGCCCCAGGGGGCTCCATCAAAATTGATGTGGTCGACGAACAAACCCGCCTGTTCCATGCTGATGGTACCTTCTATGAGAATTTTCAATAAAATGTCTCCGTTCACACTTTCTTTTGTCGCAAAAACGCCAACAATTTGGCTTCATCTCCCTGTGAAAGGCACAAACATTATGACCGTGCCGTGATCACATCGCTGGTACTTGTCCTCGGGCTTCGTGAATTTTCCAAGGCCCATAAAGCCTTAAATATGGCCAGACGCCGTCACAGTGAAGTTTTATGACAATTTTATTTCGTCCACCAATATACCGCCATGTCTTTTGAGGTCTGACATGCTCGCGGTTTTTTTTAGAGTGTTCATTACTGCTGCATCAAAGCCGAATGCCGACTGGTATGACCTCAAATATCTTCTCAAAGTAGTGTTGCTGGGCAATACGAGAATTTTGTTACGGGCTGATGAAGCCGGGGGCTCTTTAGTTTCATCAGTAAAGACTCGAGGATCCCGTCATGATTGTAGCGCACGTCCTTCTTGCGTGTTTGTTTGGCAGCTTGAAAGCAAGCGCGAACTCTTGCTGCTGCTTTCGTGGCAGTGGCGATATTTTTTCCTCTAGTAAAACATCCGCAACATTTGAATTTTTTGCTTTCATCTCTTCGAGACTATACCAGGAATGTCCAACAGCCTTTCTGTCATTTGCTTGTTTTTCTGGCTCAGGACACCAAGTTTGGTGGAGACTGGGCTACTTCACTTCTTCCATTTGAGGTAGCTTTTTCTTGTGAGTATTACTTTCCTCAAGTACTTGCATGGTATGCGCGAAGAACCTGGAAGTATACAACAAACAAAAATCATGAAGAGCTTGTGGTTTTCTACCAGGCATCCTTGAAATGCAATTGATACACTTTCACTTTTTGCAGGCAAACTATACTCTAGTAATGTTAATGTGTACTAGAAAAATTAGGGGTCACAAATTTTCTTGCACTAAACAGGTTACTGATTGCTTAATTGTACAATTATAGGTGACGTCCTAATAAACGTTTGCGCGCACTCACCTTGTTGTTTAACCGCTCCTTTGTACGTGACACTGAAGGCAAGGCCATTAGAGTTAGACATTTGCTCCTCCTTATTCATCGTAGCAACGTTATAGGTGAAGTCTCTCGTTCTACCTTCCCCTCGGCAAAAGTGAAGAGATTCTGCGCAGTCGAGGACTTGTTCGGCATCTTCAATGTTATAGACGGCCTTTTCGTAGAGCAGTGTCTTCCGAAAATATGTCCGACAAACCACTTCACTCCGGTCAATACCGTAATTAAAAAGCGCGGTCTTTCTGATGCTTACAAGTTATTGACTTAGGGAGGCTGAAACATAAGCGAATCATTCGTAATGACAAAACTTGTGCATTGTCCTGTGGCCGTTTGGCTGGACAACGTCTTCCAGTTCAAATGCGTTGTCGCTTTTTCTCACACTTTTGCAATCTTCAAATCTCAGTTGCGGTTCAACTGAGATTTGCGGTTCAGCTGAGCAGCACAGTTCTTTTTTACGGCTTGTGTTCACAGGTTGGTGGTGAAGCCGCTCTATTCTTCGTTGACTGCTCCAGTGTGGACTGCTCGCCAGGACACTCCAGGAGATGAGGTAAAATTGTGAGTTCAGCATCACTGCGAAGCTCAGGCATTCCCCACTCTATATATACTTCTTGACCTTCGATAATATGAACATAATGCCTCAGTGTGTATTTTTGCTCCAAGTGCTGCTCGCAAATGGCATCGGTGACTTGCAAGTGCCTGGGTTTGTTAGTCGGCACCAACTAACGCTCCCGGGTTTAAATGCAGGTATATAATACATAAAATATACGGTGTGATCACCGCCGCTGTAGCTCAGTTGGTAGGGCACCGGAGGCGTAATTCAAAAGTCACTGGTTTGGTGCCTGCCCGCGGCAAGTTATCTTTTCGTGCACTTTTCTTTCTACATATTCACGGTAAAAATACCCTACTAACATTCTCAATACTTTTCCTGGCATCATTGTGTGTTAGGCCTCAGTCATATTGAAACTATTTAAGGCACTTGTTTCTGTTTTCATCGCGAAGAAAGACGGCCAACATGGTGCCTTGTTTATCTAAAACATATATAAATATAGCTTGCTCATTTGCGTAAGTTCTACATGGGAACACCTGTATTGGACACAGCACGTCAGCCACGTGATGTGAATAAAAGCTTCTTATTTAAGGTGAACTTTCTTGACACTGGAGTACACCGTTCGATGGTCTTTCATTTAGGTTGCCACAAACCATGTAAACAACTTTAGGTGCGCCTGAGCTTCGCCTTCACGATGAGAACACGTTAGTGCAATCTAGCTTCGTTCACTTTGCCTTTTCTGTTGCTACATTTGCTTAATTTCTTGGCGGACACGTCCACCCTTCCGTAAGGATAAGTGTGCCTGTGAACGTACCATGTGCTGTTTAAAACTATCCGACAATGCGGGTATTAAAAACACCATGCAAAAGGCTCGCTTGAGCATAATTCTTTTTCTGAGAACCTGAAGGTTGAACGCGTAAATGCCTAGCAGCACACTTTGTTGATGGTGTTGCTGATAATGATGATTACTTATTCTTGTGCACGTGGGAATCGGTCGCCCTTCAAAGCACCTGCTCATCATGCAATTCGAATGTATGTACGACGATGCTGCGATTCTACATTTCTACTATGCTAATATTGCATGTGTGATGGGAGCTCCTCGTTCTAAAAAACATTATTATAGTTCTTTTTTCATCAAGGCAAAGTAGAAGACGTTTTTTTAGTGCTTAGTCTAAGATTAAAATACTGTTCCCGTTGAATATTTTTATTGTTTATTTTATTGTATGTATGGGCAATTCTGGCCCCTGAGAGGCGCTTATTTTCGCTAATACTCAGCCACCAATGAATGCTTGCGCTGCTCCAAAAAGTGTGGTTGGTGTAAAATATCTATAGTAACATTCTTCGTTCCCATTGGTGACTCCTTTGCTAAGACAACTGCTCACTAATTGTGGTTCATAGAATAATATGAAATAATATTAATAATAATATTATTGATAGTAATAATATTATTATTAGCAGTAATGTAATAATAATAATTGTCATCTTGAGTACAACACAGATAACAGGCATGTCGAAGCCAGATGGTGGCGGGGATGACTAGGCACGGCATAACGGCAAACAAGAGATGACATAGTAAAGAGCTTGTTACGTAAAGTGATCAGCGAAAGAATACATGTAATTCCTTTATATTACACCTAAACACAATATAACACAAGCATCAAAGTAACGGAAAATATACTATATAAGCAGGATTGAGATGAGGATTGAAAAAACTTCAACAGATTATACCCGGCATAACAGACGGTGAGAAAATAGTCATGTGATAATTGAGCAGCAATAAACTGATTTCAAAGCGTAAATTGCATTTCGTCGTTACAGCAAAAAAAAAAACACCGTCGGGGAGGTCAATAAAAACAGAAGGAACGTAGACCTTTCTAATAACTTTGCCATATCGTGTTTTGACGAATGGTGCAGAAAAGCGGGAAGTTTTTCTCAATATAAAAAAGGCAATGCGCTCTTTTTTTAACATTTTTTTTTCAGAGTTGCCTTATTACCACAGTGTGAATAAATGACGCTTTCAAAGATGACAGGTGAAGTAAAGAAAATAAATTTGCGTTGTATGTTAAAGTACAATTGGAAACAATGAATTTCAACATGTTATCCACCCCATATTGCCGTCGTGAAGAACAGAAAGCAAATAATGTGATGCCATAATGCAGGACACTGTACGCAAGAGCAAGCCTAATGTTCTCTTAATATTGGTGGCTGCAATTGATCTGATACTAAAAAATAACGATAAGATGTTGCGAAGTCTGCCACATATGTAAGCCAAATGATCATTCCAAGACAGGTCACTATCAAAAAACCCAACAAGATATTTCACAAAATAGCATTGTCACATGGTCGTGACGTCGACAAAAAACAGACAGTACAATGAAGATCAAACTGTTTATTTCGGCGCACTTATACCAGGTAAACGGAAAGTCGGTTCACAGTTGCAGGCGTGCACTGATAGCGGTGAACGGATCATCAGCCATCGATAAACTGACAAGCGGCAAAGCGCGTCGGCATTTATACACTTGCCAATGAATGTTCTAGCGTTATCGCTAGCGGTGACGTAGGCTCCAGAATAATCTGTATAATTCACGGAGTGGGCGTTATTTTATAAAAGTGACCTACTACAGTCCTGAAGCTTCTGGAAAACTGCAGGCGCGGTTTGCGCTAAGAAATACGTAGTGTATTGGGGCGATAACAAAACTTGAGAAAAGAAACGTAGCATTGCCCCCCTCTGGAAAAGGCATCGTCCCGATGCTTTAACGGAAGATGAAAGTACAACAATAATGCAAAAAGTACAAGCAGTAATGTATTATACAGCACTGATACAACAACAAATTACACTGTTTCAGTTTGTTAATCCACATGAAATGGCTTGAGGCGTGTGCCATGGACGACTTCGGGTCACGAGCGGCGTCGTTGAGAGTTCGTAATGCCGTCAGGGACAACCTCGTAATCGAGTGGGCCAAGACGTCAAACCACCCTGTACGGTCCGAAGTACCGTCGCAGAAGCTTTTCACCGAGTCCCCGCCATAGTATCGACGTCCACAACCAAACACGTTCACCGGGCTGGTATTCCACGAAGCGTCGTCGAAGATTGTAACGGTGGCTGTCAGTCATCTGTTGGTTTTTGATACGGAGGCGCGCGAGTTGTCAGGCTTCTTCGGCGCGCTGAAGGTACTCATTAACATTGAGGTCTTCTTCATCGGTGACGTTAGGTAACATGGCGTCGAGCGTCGTTGCCGGGCTCCTTCATAAAACAATTTGTATGGAGATATCTGCGTCATCTCCTGTACCGCTGTGTTGTATGCGAAGGTCACGTACGGAAGAATGGCATCCCAGGTCTTGTGTTCCACATCAACGTACATTGTCAACATATCGGCAATGGTGTTGTTTAGCTTCTCGGTGAGGCTGTTGGTCTGTGGGTGGTGCGCTTTCGTCCGGTGGTGGCTTGTCTGGCTTTATGCCAAGATCGCTTTAGTTAGGTCGGCATTAAATGCCGTTCCTCTGTCGGTGATGAGGACCTCCGGGGCGCCGTGACGTAAGACGAGGTTTTGGACGAAATACTTAGCTACCTTGGATGCACTGCCTTTGGGCAGAAATTTCGTCTCAGCGGAGTGGATGAGGTAGCCGGTAGCTACCACGATCCACTTGTTTCCTAAAGTCGGCGTCGTGAACGGCCCTAGTAGGTCCATACCAATCTGCATGAACGGTCGGCGAGGTGGTTCAAGTGGCTGCAGAAATACCGCTGGCCTTGTAGTCGGTGTCTTGCGTCGTTGTCAATCTCGGCATGTCCTCACATAACGAGAGAATTCGGTGGTAAGACGTTGCCAGTAGTACCTTTCTTGTATCCTCGCGAGCGTACGGGAAACACCGATGTGCCCTGCCGTCGTATTGTCGTGCAGGGTCTGCAGGAGCTCTGGTCGCAGAGCTGAATGCTCCACAAGGAGGTACTTGGACCGAAGTGGTGAGAAGTTATTTTGGAGAAGACCGTTCCACAGTAAGAACGACTCAAGTGCGCGCGTGAATACCTTCGGAACTTCGGTGGTCCTGCCTTCAAGGTATTTTATTAGGGCACTAAGTTCCGGGTCAGCTCGCTGTCGTTCAGCGACGTCGTCGGCAGTTATTGTTTCCAAGAAGTAGTCGTCATTCGGGTCGTCGGCCAGTGGTGGGTCAAGAGGCGCACTAGAGAGGCAGTCGGCGTCGGAGTGTTTCTTGCCGGACTTGTAAACGACGGTAATGTATTCCTGTAGTCTAAGGCTCCGTCGTGCGAGGCGATCTGAAGGGTCCTTCAAGGTAGCTAGCCAGCACAAGGCGTGGGGCTCGCTCACAACATTGAAGGGCATACCATAGAGGTAGGTCGAAATTTAGACGTAGCCCAGATGATGGCGAGGCACTCCTTTTCTGTTGTGGAATAACTGACTTCTGCTTTGGGTAGCGATCACCTGGCGTAACTAATAACCCTTTCCAGTCCGTCAGCCCTCTGCACAAGAATAGCGCCAAGACCTACGCTGCTTGCGTCAGTGTGTATATCAGTGTCAGTTAATTCGTCGAAATGGGCAAGTACCGAAGGCGTCTGGAGGCATTGCTTAAGCTCCTTGAAAGAGTCTTCCTGTGGCTTTTCTCACTTGTACTCCACGTCGGCCCTGGTAAGGTTAGTGAGTGTATCGGCGATGCGGGCGCACTTTTTTACGAACCGCCTATAAAAGGCGCATAGGCCCAGAAATCGGCACACTGCCTTCTTGTCAGTGGGTGGCCGGAAGTTGGCGATTGAGGCAGTTTTCTGCACATCGGGATGGACTCCAGATCTGTTAATCACGTGTTCCGGGAACTAAAGCTCCACGTACGCCAACCTGCACTTTTCTGGCTTCAGGAAGTGTCCGGACGTCTTGATGGCTTAAAGTACAGCTTCAAGGCGCTGAAGATGCTCGTCGAAACTCGAGAAAAACACTACGATGTCGTCCAAGTACATAAGGCGAGTCTGCCACTTCAATCCTGCCAGTACTGTATCCATCACGCGTTGAAAAGTGCCAGACGCTGAGCAAAGACCAAAAGGGAATCACCTTAAAAACAAAGAGGCCGTCCGGTGTTATAAACGCAGTCTTCTCTTGGTCTGTTTCGTCGACTTCTATTTGCCAATAGCCAATCTTGAGGTCCATCGACGAAACGTACTTCAGGTTTTGGAGCCGATCGAGTGCGTCGTCTATTCATGGGAGAGGATAGACGTCCTCTTTTGTGATTTTGTTGAGACGGCGATAATTGACGCAGGAACGTAGGATTTCATCCTTTTTCTTCTTCACTAACACCAAGGGGGATGTCCATGGACTTTTGGATGGCTGCATGATATCATCCTGTAGCATTTCATTAACTTGTCTCTTTACGGACTCGCGTTGTCGTGTCGAAACCGTGTACGGACTCTGGCGAAGTGGTCTGGCAATTTCCTCGGTTATGATGCTGTGTTTCGCGATTGGGGTCTGCCGAATTTTCGACAACGACGAAAATCTATTTTCGTTTGCAGGAGTAAGGTCACGAGCTGTTTTTGCTTATGATTCGGAAGGCTGTGATTAACGTCGAAATGCGAGGGAGGGGCTTCGTTCCTTCGAGAAGGTTCCGCAGAATCAGCGAGGGTTAAAGCACTGGTGGCTTCCACAATTTCTTCGATGTATGCGACCGTCGTCCCTTTGTTCCCGTGTTTGTACTCATTTCTGAAATTCGTGAGCATAACCGTCGCTTTGCCTCCCCACAGCTCTGTAATTCCTCTTGCGACGCAAATATTTCGGGCGACCAACAGCTGTTGACTGCCTTCAACGACGCCTTCCAAGTCATGTGATTTTGGAGCGCCGACATAAATACTGATGCTGGAGCAAGGCCGAATGGTGACTTGGTATTCTAGCACATTCAAAGCGTGGTTCCCTGACGGCGTACGCGGTGGTAGTGCTTCTTCTGTCGATAACGTTATCGACTTTGTTCTTAGGTTGATGACTGCACCATGTAGGCATATAAAGACCATGTTAAGGACGACATCTCTCGAGCAACGCTGTAGGACTACGTAGTCTGCAGGATAAATACGGTCGTTAATGGTGACTCTCGCTGTGCAGATTCCTGCCAGTGTTACTAGATGACCTCCGGCTATGTGGATTTTGGGGCCTTCCCAAGCTGTCCTAACGTTTTTTCAACTTCCCGGCAAACGACTCACTGATGACGGAATAGTCGGCTTCAGTATCGAAGAGGGTGGTCACACTGTGGCCATCGAAAAGAACATCGAGGTCGCTAGTTCGCCGTATCACGTTGCAGTTAGGCCGTGGTGTCGGGTCACGGCTGTGTCGGCTTGTTCTGATGCTTCCATGTTGCGTCGTCAGGTCACCTTCGGTAAGTGAGGTGTCGTCTTCAGGACTTTGCCTGGTTTGCATCGTGTTCGGAAAGCTCCGTCGCGGCGTCGTCGTCATCGGAGGATCTTCAGTAGATCGTCCCACAGCAACCGCACCTCCATCGGTTGCTGCCCTTAGTTTCCCAGATACAGGCTAGAAGACCAGACACGCGTTGGGCCATTATACTGCCGGTGGTGCGGAGACATGCGGCGGCTGGGCGACGGTGAACGGGAAAGATTTTGTGGTGTCCATTGCGTTCCTGCCAGGTAGTCGGTAATGTCCCGTGGTCGTTCCCCTGGCTTCGGACGTGGTGCATTGACAGCAAAATCAGTCAGTCCCATCTGTCAGTAATGGGAGCGGTGATAGGTGTGCCCGTCCTCACTGCAGTGGTAGCACAGTGGGTGGTGATCAGACTGCGCCAGACGTCAGTATTCTTTCAAGCGTAGCGCTGGCCGACCGACGGGTGGTATGGCGTCGGCGGTGGGGGCGGCGTTGCCCCGCCGAAGAACTGCGGTGGGGCAGTGTCCTGACGAGGCCATGGAGGAGCGTTGCGGCGCGCTGAAGTGGCGTAGCTCATTACTTCCGGTTCAGCCTGTGGTGCTTTTGCGATTCCCAGCGACTGCCGAACTTCTTCGCTGACAATGTCAGCGATTGAATTGGCTGGTGACTGTGTTGAAGGTAACAACTTCCGCAGCTCCTCTCATACGATCGCTCGAATTGTCTCGCGCAGGCTGTCGGTAATGAAGGCATTGGCGCAGTTGAGTGAGGCGCGGCAGTTGCATTGCATTGTGGGCATCTCAAGCGCCTTTTCTATAGTTGTGGCTTCGGCAAAAAATTTGCTGACAGTCTTGGGCGGGTTCCACACAAGTCCTGCAAACAGCTCCTGCTTGACTCCGCACATGAGGAAACGGAGCTTCTTTTCCTCGGCCATGGTAAATTCCGCGTTTCGAAAGAGCCGGGTCATCTCTTCAATGAAGAGGGCTACCCTTTTATTAGGAAGTTCCACCCTTGTCTCCAGCAATGTGGCGGCCCTTTCCTTGCGGAGGACACTCGTAAACGTGCTCAGGAACGTCGTCTGAAAGAGTTCGCAGTTTCGTGCGTAGATTCGTGTTTTCATACCACGTCTTCGCGGCGTCTTCTAAGTAGAAATAGACGCGGCGTAATTTTTGCTCGGGGTCCCAGCTGTTCAAGGCGGCGACTTGGTCGTATATTTCGATCCAGCTTTCCGGGTCCTCGCCTAAGAATTCATGGAAAGTTGGGGGTTCCTCGGGCTGCCGCAAAACGTCTGGAGCAGGCTGCATGGGGGCGGTCTTGGTTGCTGCAGTTGATAGCAGGATCCGGGGCTGCCTAGCTGCTTCAGGAAGAGGCTCGTACTCTGGTTGTAGTCTTCCCTGCCTGCGGCTTGTTCGCCATTCAGGGTTAGCGTCCGTGTCTTTTTTGCCGCATGGGCTGGGTTCGCGGCTTGAAGGGGGCGTGCGGAACATCAAAAAAGCTGCACCTCCATCAGATGTCACAGGTTCGTGACGTCGACAAAAAACACAAACAGTACAATGAAGCTTAAACTGTTTATTTGGGCGAACTTGTGCCCGGTAAACGGAAAGTCGGATCACAGTGGCAGACCTGCACAAATAGCGGCGAACAGATCATCAGCCGTCGACCAACTGACAGGCGGAGAAGCGCGTCGGCATTTATAGACTTGCCATCGAATGTTCTAGTGTTATCGCTATCGGTGACGTAGGCTTCAGAATAATATAAATCGCGAAGTGGCGTGATCTTATAAAAATGACCTACTACAGTCCTGAAGCTTCTCGAAGATTGCAGGCGCGGTTTGCCCTGAGAATTACGCAGTGTATTGGAGCGACAACAGAACTTGAGAAAGGAAATGTGGCAACATTATATGGGAGTACACTTACAGGAAGGGCTATCACTGGCATGAAGAAAGAGCGCCATTGTCACAATTGCTTTCAATGAATTTTTAAGAATATTAGTTTCGTTTTTTCCTGATTATTCACTAAGCATTTATTTACGAACCATGACGCAGCCTCATGAACACTGTTTTGTAGCAGTAAGAACGCTTTACTGTAACAGATGTGTCTGGTTAAAAGGTCAGTGTCGTCTGCGTACTGAAATACGAGGCATTTTGGAACAGCAGTAGTAAAATCATTCATGAATGAATTAAGAAAAAGAGGAGATAAAAGAGGAGATACACCAGCTTTCAAGGTAAGCCTGTTGCTGAAAGGTAACCGATTGCCTATTAGAACGATTTACCTGAAAGCGGTTAGAAAGATAAATTTTAAGAATTCGTAGAACGGACTCTGAAGCCAGAATAGAATGGTTTACGGTGTCGAATGTTTCGAAGATATCCAAGAATAAAGCACAGGCAAACATATCATGCACTAAAGTGCTATGCGGTTCATCGGAAAATTCTTGAAGTAGATCAATGGTATACCTCACCTGCGACAAAACTAAACTGCTGATTTCAAATAAGGGATTTTTTTCTAGAAATGAAGTCATGCATTACAATAAGAATTTCACTACAATGTGGAATGGGTGGGCGAAGCTGATAAAGGTCGATAACTCTCAGCACTATATTTAGGTGCACATTTTTAAAGGGGCTTTACATTGGCTGTTTTTTAATCTAGTGGCAGAGAAGCTCTCTCGAAGAGTCCATTAGGCATGAAGAGCAAGATCTCTGATAATGCGTCCAAATTCCGCTACAGCAAAGATAGAGGTACCATCAGTACCTGCATGCTTCTGCCGTATTAAACCAGACAATGTTCAAACAAGTTCGTATTTTCTAGAAGTTGGGAAGAAGGCAGAGGCAAGTATTGATTGATTTAAACCAGAGCGGCTTGCCGGCACGGATGATACCCCACCAGACAGTTTTGCGAAGTGGTGAATGAATGTATGGGCTTACCCCGCCTTGGTGATCTAGAAGCTAAGGTACTCGGCTGCTCACCTGCAGTTCACGGGATTGAATCCCGGATGCGGCGGCTGCATTAACGATGGAGGCGGAAATGTAAGCCCATGGGTTCATATTTGGGTGCACGTTAAAGAACATCAGGTGGTCGACGTTTCCGGAGCCCTCCACTACGGTGTCTCTAATAATTATATGGTTGTTTTGGGACGTTAAACCCCACATATCAATCAATCAAATGTATCGGCTGTATGTGCAGGATCACCAGTAAACGCATCGGAAGGTTTAGCATCGCTGCCTCTTTTAGCACGAAGATGGTTTATCTGTGGCCACATTCGCACAGCGTTTTTTGCAGATAACTGAAAGTTATAGTGAAAATATCGTCCATTTGCTGATCGGAAGAGGGCAGCCACTATATTCCTTTCGGTTCTGTAGTTGATACGGAGTACTGCATTACCTGGGTAGCGTTTAAATCGTTTCCATAGCAAATATTTTTCTAAAAATTACTTCAATAAAATCTGGAGATAGCCAGCTGTGACTACGTCTCTACTTAGCCCTTCTAATACGAGTACAAGAATGTTGTAGACTATTTATTTTTGTGGAAAACCTTTCATATAGCCACTCGGAGAAACAGTAGCAGTAAGAGGAGACCAATCAAACTGATTTCCTAATGAATCAACTTTGCATTATTATATAATAATATAGATAGTATAATTTATTTATCGTGCCCGGGAACAACCATAAGGCCTTTGTGCAGGCGTACCCACAAATAAAATAATGAACAATGCATTACAGTCTACAGAAAAAAATTAAAAACGTGGAGACGCACAACCAGAAAGAAACTATCACGAAATTGAATGAATAACAGACAAGACGAGAATCATGAAATGGCAGTGAAAAATAAAGTTAATATACACAACTATGTGAAAGACTTCCTGAAAAACGGGTAGGGGAACAAGCTGCAAATTGTGAAAAACTATCTCATGACATGCAAAGCTGAGATAAAAACAATGACAGTGGACTGTGAAAAACCTCAAGGTCATGAAAGTTAACACTATATACACTTTACCTTCTGTGAGCAGCTTAATTTTGAAAGAAGTTGGCAGGTACATCAAATGGTCAATTCTCGGTGGTTAACTTATGCGGAATCCAAAAATTAACCTAACTTAGAAGCAAAGGGCACAATATCATATCGTGAACCAGTTTGTGAAGAAATGAGAAGTCAGCGCGATTTCGTTGGCAGTGTAGTGATGGCAATGATAACAATCTGGCAGTGTTTAACGAGATCCAGAGGCTTTCTAGGAAAACGTTGCTTTTAAATGCTTATGAATGTTTTCTGGACTCACTCAATCGCGTCATTGCCAGATTTAGCAAATAATAATAATGAAGTGAAAAGGAACGAACACTATAGTGGGTCATCATCTCCTTTGACATGGCAGGTCTGTGTATCCGCACATTGCTCGAGGACGCTTCTCGTTCTTCTGTAAGATCCATTTTTTAGAGTCGTTAGTGAAGCTATAGTGTCTAGAATTATATTGCCTAGTGTGCTGAGCGCGCGCATTCCGTACGAGAGAGGGTGGCCCCGCATGTGATGACTGCACTCAAATGCCACAAGCGGCGCTGCGTGTCGAGAGGGTGCACGAATGCGTGAAATTCATCTCGTCCTGTTGCTGCTGAAGCCTCGCCGCATTTAGAATCAGTGTGATAGCGCTGCCATCTGATTTACTGTTAAGTTCGACAGCCTCATATGTACACTGCAACACCCTGAGATGGTAAAAGCCAAACGGCAATGCCAAAAAAGGTGTATTGTCCCGCTGTGTCAAAGAAGTTATCGGTCGAACAGAGAAAAGGTGTCTTGTTCCCCGCACTAACGAATCCAGCGTGGTTTCCTGAATGAAAAAGTAAGATGAAGAGGGAAGACAGAAGGCTGAATCCGAAGGCTGTCGTGTGAGAAAAGCACTCTGATTGTCTCCTACTAACTATCTTTTCGGAATAGAGTGAACGTTGTCGGGAACGAAATCGCCGTTTAGGCACAATTTCAAATATCAATATTTATCTGCAAAAATTGAAAATATCCTTTAAAATTTTAATGACGCAGTTTTTCTCCCATTTCAACGTCGGACTCCCTTTCCAACAACGTTTTGGGTATCATGCGGCGAGTGTCAAATTGTTCAATAGCAAGTTATCATTCTTTGTTTTCACTCGAATCCTAATAGAATGCACGCTAAGAGGTGAAGGTTTTTGGGTCTTCTGTGATAATTCTTGCTCTCAAGAAAAAAGCACAATTTTAAAAATAACTGTGGTGGTTATACTGTCAATGGTTTTAAAAATGAATTACATTGCGTACTGCAACCACTTTGAGCACCTATCTATCTATCTATCTATCTATCTATCTATCTATCTATCTATCTGTCTGTCTGTCCGTCTATCTATCTATCTATCTATCTATCAATCTACCTATCTATCTATCAATCTATCTCTCTATCTATCTATCTGTCTGTCTATCTGTCTGTCCGTCTATCTATCTATCTATCTATCTATCTATCTTTCTATCTATCTATCTATCTATCTATCCGTCTGTCCGTCTATCCGTCTATCCGTCTTTTCGTCTATCTATCTATCCGTCGTTTCGTCTATCTATCTATCTGTCTGACCATCTATCTATATATCTGTCTGTCCGTCTATCTATCTGTCTGTCCGTCTATCTATCTATCTGTCTGTCCGTCTATCTATCTATCTATCTGTCTGTCCGTCTGTCTATTTATCTATCTATGTACCTATCTATCGATCTATCTCTCTATCTATCAATCTATATATCTTTCTATTTATCTATTTATCTATCTGTCCGTCGATCTGTCTGTCTGTCCGTCGATCTGTCTGTCTATCTATCTAACTGTCTATTCGTCTATCCGTCTTTTCGTCTATCTATCTGTCTGTCCGTATATCTATCTATCTGTCTGTCCATCTATCTATCTATCTATCTATCTATCTTTCTATCTATCTATCTGTCTGTTCGTTTATCTATCTATCTATCTGTCTGTCCGTCTGTCTGTCTGTCCATCTATCTATCTATCTATCTATCTATCTATCTATCTATCTGTCTGTCTGACCGTTTATATATCTATCTATCCATCTATCTCTCTATCTATCAATATATCTGTCCGTCCGTCTATTTATCTATCTATCTGCCTCTCCGTCTATCTATCTATCTACCTATCTATCTGTCCATCTATCTATCTGCCTGTCTGTCCGTCTATCTATCTATCTATCTATCTATCTATCTATCTATCTATCTATCTATCTGTCCGTCTGTCTGTCTATCTGTCTGTCTGTCTGTGCGTCTGTCTGTCTGTCTGTCTGTCTATCAAATCGCCTACGTCTGGGTGCCCTTACGATCACCTCCTTAACTTAGGGTAATCCAAAATTAGTGTGGGCGGTAAAATGGTTTCATCAATATGACATGCTGGTCCTGACATGAATAATTTCACAATCGTGTCACCTACGGAAACAAACCCTTCTCGCCACATCTTTTTCTAACGCTTGAGCGTTAAGCTGGCATTGGCAACGTTGACTCTACGAATGCAAATTTATAAATGTTTGCGTCCTAGCAGAGAAATCGAAGCCAAGAAATCTGGTAAACGCAAAATACTTCAGTTGTGTTACTAAGCATGCAATGCTGTTCAACCTACCAGACTTGCCCGAGTCATATATTTTAAACCTCACAACATGAAAGGTGAAAATGCAGCAACACTCCCTCCCCCCCCCCCCAAAAAAAAACATAAACGGTGTTTTTGGACAGCTTCTAGACCTGAGACGACTTTTGGCATGCGCACGCACACACGCATTATTGCATGCGCACGCGCAAACAGATCCGGGCATGCACACGTGCCTTTCGGCGTGCGCACGAGCAAATGCATTTTAACGTGCGCACGAGCATATGCACTATGCCATGTGCATGCGCATACGAATCCGGACATGCGCATGCAAAAGCTACAAAAAGTAACCGCTTTATTGAAAGGACATGAAGGAAAATTTTCCACACAATGTTTTGTAGTATATAAATAGGTCAGTGGATGACAATTTCAAAATTGAAAGCCTAAATCACTAGATTTCTAGTCAGTCTACTTCCCCAATTGTTGGTCAGCGTGCTGAGCGTTCTGCTGCCTAAGCTTTAATCCTTGGGGCTGGTGCATTTTGCTCATGATTGGCATTCGAACCTGCTGAAGCTCATTGAGAAGGTGCTCATAGTCTTCTTTCACAGCCAGGCTGCTTTCATCAATGCACGAGATTGTTTGTCACCCCTTGGACAGCCAGGAGTCTTTCTCCGAGGATGACAGTTTGTCTCCAGATTCTTCAGCAGCCTGCTTGACTCCATAGACGTAGGACTCGAGGTAGTTCCTGGCAGCTACTCTCTCGCGCTGAGTGTCATCTTCCTGCTTGAACTGCTCGGCCTCGGCAAGCATTCCCTTACAATATTTCTTATTAAAAAACAAATACAAAGTATTCAGCAATGACAACAGATGGAATCTAAAATACAGAACGGTTCAAATGAAATACCGTTGAGGAAATTGTTGGCCAGTACTAAAACTTGGCCCATCACTTTCACTTGAAAGTCATCAATGAACTCGATATAGATTTATCCTTGAGAGAAAATGAAATGGTGATGGAACATGCGTTGTGGATCAATTGAAATATCACAAAGGTCATTCAAAATAAGGCTTTTTCAAGCACAGCCAAGTGACTTGTGCGCACAAATTTATTGAAAAAAAACTTTATTCACAATCGAGCAACCAACCGACCGCTCGTCGTACGACTTGCGCTTGTCAGTCAGTGATCACGGTTAGCTCTTGGTCGCGATTGTCGGCATCAAACTGATCTTATTTATGTTGAGCCGCCTTTGTCCGCCGCGTGGCGTACGTTATCGCTCCAGTTTCGAAAGTTGAAGGTTTGTACGCCACGTGGTATAAAAACCGTTGTATAAAAGCGATGTACCGAATTCTTGGGTATGAGCACACAGCACCAAACATTCTGCTTACTGCTTTGCAAAATGACGAAATTAAGTTAGCGTTATGATATTGAGAATAATAATGGCCATACTAAGGACATTAGGAGGGAAATCAATAAGCATTGTTATATGAAGTCGTTCTTTTTATTATGAACGTCCCAACGAGCCATTTTAAGTCAATTTTCTTAGGCATTGATTTTTTGTCTTCCTTAACAGGTAAGCTGACGATGTGCCATGCTTAATTGCCACAGCAAATATTGATGCGACCGGTATGGCGCATGACAACGTATTCCCCACAATTGATTGGAATAACGACTTTTATAATTGAGTTCTAATTGGTTTCCTTTTGCGTCCTGCTGACTTATTGATTACTGAACACCACGCAATCATAGCTTTAGGCAACTATTGCGGGAAGAACAGCGTTCTTCCCAGACGACTTGGGCGATATGCTGCCATGCACTGTTGTTCATTCATTTATTTATTTTCATGTACTTGAGTCTAAGTCAAAGAAAACACGTACGACCTCTCGACGCAAGCCACCCGCAATGTTTCGTAAACTTTGTCATCGTAACAGAGTGTGCAGTTAGAATTACGCACAAATTCTGATGCGGCGGCCACAAGTCCATAGAGGTGAATTGCTTGAGGCGTATGTAGTACTTTCATTGGCATCGTTAAAGAAGACTGCATGGTCAAAAGTTCCGAAGCCCTGAACTGCATGCTGCAGCCATCATAATTATATCGCTGTTTTATGACATATCTGAGCACTTCTTATTCAGATAATTGCGCAGTACACGTACTCTTGGTAATTTGCGAGCTCTAGCGTCCAACAGTGTTTGCGCTGGAAGGTTCGATCACTGCTACATAAATATACAAGACGCCTTCTGCCCATGATCCAATTATTGAATGGCGATGACAGATATTGCAGTCATCAGAGTACAGCGCGCTTAGCTTGTACTTTGAATTTACTCAGTTTGCTGGGTACAAGTTACCTCAATAGTGAGTTTAATTTCTACTATATATGAGTGCCGCTTATTTTATAGTCCCCACCTAGTGATAATGCAATAGGTCTGAGGCATTCCTGACGCGCACATGCCCTCTCTTTCAATAAAACTGATTGTGCGTTAGTAAGTACACAGATAACATTCGGTTTATGCCGTCGAGTATGAAGAGTAGGAAAAGTAATAGCAACTTGAAGCCCTCTATGTAGGGCTGCCTATATAGACAATGCTCTACACAAATGCCGCTACTGGCGTTGTTGCTGCTCTACACCGGTTATTTGGTATATCAATACGGTCTTTCATGGACAAGTGAAACTGCACACCGGTATTTGCGCCATCAATACGTAGGCTTATTGTTGAAGCTCATGTGATTGGATAGCAATCCGGTAGCTTATCGGCAAGCTCAGCAACGACTTCAATCAATTACAGAAATGAGGAACAAGTACCGCTGACAGTGAAGTTCATTTGAAGTAACCTAATATACTTTGGGACAACACTGTTCGAGATACCAACGAAGCTTTAAGTAAAATGTATTGGGCAGATTTCAGAAATTTTCGAGCCATTGGTATTGTGCACACGCGTTCGCTACCAGATTGTTGGGGGGGGGGGGATCTGTAACTACAAATTTGCGAATGTATCGAAGTATCTCCGGATGCAATTGGCAAGTATCGTAAGGATGCAATTCTTGGGCCAGTACTTTGCGCCTGTATCTCCAATACTTTTTGTCTGAATATCTTGCATAATATCGCAATACAATTTCGAAGTATGTTTGCCCAGCCCTGGGCCATTGCGCCGCTTTCATTTCCTCTGCCTTAGCAACAGCTGCGAGCTTATGCGCGCTTCTAGCAACAGAATCATTTGGTGCAAAAAAGTGTAGGTGCAGTACATCGCTGCTCCTTCTCTCGCGGTTCGCTCTCTCCATACCCTGCGCCCAACTTTCCCGTACGCTCGCGCTTTACTTTTCACCGCTTTTTACGCTTGCACATGGCATGTCTGCTAACGTATTTTTTTGTGTCTCGGTTGTTATAAAACTTGACTCCCATACTGACCTGAAAATGTTCCCCAATGGATGTAAATACCCCCCCCCCCTGTCACCATGCAAAAAGCGCCTACTTATGGGAAGTAAATTTTTCATTCCGGTCTTTATAAAAACCCCATCTAGGCGTTTTCTAGAGGACAAGTCATTTACTCCTATATCAGCCCATTTCTGTTTACAGTGTGTGACTGACGGTTTGGTATCACAATATTATTTGTGGTATAATTAGTGTGTGAGTCATGGGGTGGGAACATCTGCCGGTGTAATAGCTTTCTCAAGAACTCTCTTGGCATTGTAGTAGAAGATGTGATAACGTACTTACATAGGTGTTTCGTTTTGTGCGCCTTTTGTTACGGGAACACAAAATTTAGAGTTATCTGTGTATGTGCACCTACAAATTAGATGTACATATGTTTGCTTTTCCGGGAATTCCAAGCGTAATTTGAGTGTCAGAGATCTGTAATTCTGTTGGGCGGCTTCACTTGCGCTCTCGATGAAATATATCGTACCTCTACTGCTAAAGTAAGTCATGAACGCGTTTATTTGCTTATAGAGTCAATAGTTTTTTTCCAAGACGTGGCTCTGTTGTCGAAGAGTGGTAGTCACCAACACCTCGCAGATTTTCAAGGCCCCTGTCACGCACAACAAGATGGAGCATATGCTTGTTCGGAGATTGTACATATACGTCAAAGCTATGAAGCTTATGCTGTTTCCTTTTGTGATGATTGCTTATTCTTTCTTGAGGTAGGGCGAAATTGCAAAAAAAGGTTTTACTAAAAATACGGAAGATGATTACTAAGACAATCAGCCATGAAGACTTTGTTGATATGACAAAGAAGGAAATTGAGCATTTTTCAACAACGGGAAAAGGAGTGCGACAGAAACATGGGCAATATTTAAAAAGGATAAAAATCTTGACAAAAGATTGTAGTTGCCGGAAGTAGTATTAATTTCGAAAAACAGGAAGGCGAGCTCCGGGTGGAGCTAAATGATTTGGTGAAAATTGAAACAGAAAACTCTGGCATATTTAGCCGCCAAATGCAGGCCGTTGAAAAAAATAATGTCTTGAAGGAGACAAATAGAAAGGGACAATTGTACGTGCAAGAGCTGAGAAATACCTCGTGTGAAGCCGCGACAAAGCGAGCCACCTAAGATGAAAAGGCATACGCTTGAGCTTACGACACACTGGAGATATAATTGAATGGCAAAGTATTGAGAGAAGATGTTTGTATCATAAAAGCTCTTGAAAGCTGCTATGATGAATTGTTTGCTTATCGTAAGCCAAAGAATCCAGGTTTTTTATATGAGTTATTGTTCGAAATGCCGACACTTAATGCTAAGGACACAAATCTATTTGAAAGCTCTAATTGTATAGGAGAAATTGATAGGGCTATCAAAGGTATTGGCATGGGCAAGTCGCCCAGTCCAGATAACAATAATACAGCCTTTTATAGGACGTTCAAAGAGGATGTGGCCGCCGCCATGCATGAGGTTTTTTCAGAGTTCTCAGATCGAGGGACTTGGCCTTCATCGTTTAATCATGCGCACACTGTGCTCATTCCTATTGGAAAAGAGCAACCTGTTTTACGCAAAATGACAGGATACAGACCAATCGCACAATTTTTAAAAGGTATTATTGAAAGTGCTAGCTATGAGGTTGCAAAGAATTATGAACCGGAGCATGGGAACCGGAAGCATGGGAGGTGCTCCGGTTCTCGCGTGAATAATTCCGGTTGACGCATAAGCGCAGGCCGCGGCGTCATTTCCATCGATGTCCTCATTGTCCGACACCCATCCGACAAAGTTGTACGAGGGCGTGTACTGTCGATGCATTGATGTATCGTGATCGCCATTGTGGGGATCTAGCCTTTCAGGTAGTTGCACGCCTTTCAAATAGTTGTGTGTCAGTGAAAACTACGATGACGTGCCAAGAACTTTGATGGGCTTGTCTGGCTGGCGATTTTTACAGCGGCCTCTTTGGCTGTATCCTCATGTTGGCGAGGATGGGCGCAGACGCCAGTGCCATAACTTCACATTTTGCGATGCTAATGCCGAAAGCGTACATTCCTAATACTTGACGGCGTGCACGTATCACATCTATGGGCCATTGCGGTGGTTGTTCTTCAGCATGGTTACCCTGGCGAGCTGCCTTCACAATTTATGTTGACGATGCATATTGTAAAGGTCTGCTCAACCTTTTTACATTCTCGGAACTGTGACGGTATCTTTGCCTTGCGTTTGTAGTCAGGTTCGCGGAGAGTTGCTTACCCGGTGTGTCAGAGAACTCCTCGCCCTGTGGGTAAGAGCATAAGTTTCTGGAGCTGGTTGATGAGGTGTGCTTCGGCGAAATCTTCCCATGCATTGCGAACTACCATGCGAAACAATCGGTCAGGGAGGGTAGTTAGTGGCAGTCGTAAAGCAAGCTTTGTGGCATTTTGCATAAGTAGGTGTATTTTTTTCTACGCTAGTTTCAAGTAAAAATAAGTATATTGGTATGTGATAAGACTGTAATAGAGAGCTTGTACCTGTGTTGCTTGATAATTTTCGAGCGATAATATAGACAGCAGCAGCGAAAAATTACTCGAAGTTCGGAAAGGAAGGCGTTGCCTTAGTTTTTTTGTGTGACCCAGTTAGAGATTGCCTATTGAGCGCCCGTTGATGCTGGTCACTGATTGCAAACTATTGACTGGTCAGGACAAGCCCATTCCCCAAATGACAGCAGCAAAGATCCAACGCTGGGTATTATTCTTGTCAGCATATCATTATGAATACGGGCAGCTGAACACCAACGCCGATGTTTTGAGCCGCTTACTTCCGCCAACTCAAGAAAGCACAAGAGAAAACTTTTGGTAGAAAACGTGCTGCACGTTCTGGCAATGAACGAGTTAGCTTTGCGTTCCCAGAAGGTTGCAGAGAACACCACCAAATATAGAGTGTTTCATGACGTATTTACGTGGATTCTGCAGGACTGGCCACAAAACTGCGTGCAGGGCAACAGTGTATTAACAACAACTAGTGTATTAACAAAGACATAGTTTTGGGTTAACTATGTTCGTCACGTGACAACTCGTCCTTCTTATTTCAATTCGAACGGGGTTGCACAGTGAGCAGTGCGCACTGTCAAAGAAGCACTAAACACGAGCAAAGTGGGGTCACTAAAATGTCAACTTGCTGAATTCTGGCTTCGTTGCAGGGTAACGCTAGTCAAGTACGCCAGCTTACCGGCAAACGTGGCTAGGTGCCCAATCAAGACCGAGATTACGTGCTCAATTCCAGGCGAAGCTATGGGGCACAAGGTAGACTGTCAGTACCAAGGCCCTGTCACCGCCTTTGATGTTGTTTCTTACCCGAATGAGAGTTTGGTCACGGCAAAATAACCATAGTGGACAGAGATGGCTGTCTGGTACTGTGACGGTATCAGTAACGCAGGGAGCCTCTGCTAACTTATGCTCGCTTCTCCCTCTCTTTCGTCTAGGCATATTCCCCCGTGACGTTCACGCCCTCGTCGCGCATGCTTGTCCTCTTCGCTCTCTCCTGGCAATCCTGATAAAGGCAGTGCCTGCTACCGTCTTTAATCTTTCAAAAACGTCACAGTTTTGAAAAACGAGCGACGCATTGAATGCGACAGCAACATCTTAGAATGTTTTACGAAGCAATTTTCATTAGCACTATTACTTGCAGTAAGCAAGCGCTTGCTACGTAATCAAGTTTCTTGTAGTGCGGCAACAGTAGATGACCACATCAACGCTCGTGCGGAGTTACGGCGTCGATATACGAATTGAGACGGGCAGTCACTTAATTTAGATTCACTCTCAAGTAATTCTACAAAAGGTTGGTGTAAGACAACACGGCCGTGCCAGGTAAACATTTGGCACCGTTTTTTTTCATGTTAAGAGCACAGCCTGTAGAAACTCCCGCCTTCTGGGGGGCACAAGCCGAGCGCTGATTGTGGCCGTGATAGCCAGGAAATCATGCAGCCCCCCCCCCTCGTTTTTCCCTCATGAGATAAGCGCGCGCGCAGACGGCGGCGGCTTGACAGGCGATGTTCGCTCCGCAGGGAGAAGAGGCAAAGCGTGTCTTTCCCATTTATATATACATACCTATACATATACGTTAATGACGACTGCTCCGGCGGCAGCAACGACGATGGCGATGATGCCGACAAAAACTGTCTGAGACTGTCGTTATAATAGCTATTGCAATAAAAACCGACTGCTCGCGCTTCCCAATCATTCCATGGCCACTCCTTACATATAGGCACTGCACCTTGACGTCAACGGTAGTGCCGGTGAAATATTTTACCTGTGCGTTGTCGAACATTAAATGTTCGCACCATGTGCGTGAACTAAAAGAGAACTTTTGGTCTTTCAGTCCAATCGAAGTCTTCTGTCTTTGATTACCCATTAGCAGAGATTAGCATGTTGCAGTAGAAAAAAAATTGGCTGGTCCAAGTACAGTTGGAATCAATTATATATGAAGCACAAATGAGGAAGTTTGATATGTCACCTTAAATTCAGCACAACGTAACCAGGCGGACGTAAATTATGTTGTAATTGACTTCCACGTCTTGATTATCATGTTTGGGCGTGTCATATACCTTCATCATCAGCTCACTTTGTCATACCAAACTTTGTGTCTGTGGAGCCAGTCAAACGGCTGCGAGCGTGCTTTGAGCCTGGCACGTAGTCATATTTTACATAACATGAATGTCATAATTATTATGTTTGGAAGGGTCAATTGCTTTCGTCGTCTATTCAAGTCACGTGATACCAAATGTGGTATATGTGCACCTAGCGAAACGGCCGCGATCACTCTATGAACGTAGCGTGTAGTCACGTTTTACATAACACGCATAAAATTATTATCATCACTGGACATGCCATTTACCTTAGCCCTCCATTTACGTCACATGATCAAGTTGGCATATGTGGAACTAGTGATACGGCCGTGAGCGCGCTATGAGCTTAGCATGTAGTCGTCTTTTATATGACACACACGTCATGATTATCACGTTTGAACATGTCATTTACCTTCCTCGTCGGTTCGTGTCACGTAATACCAAATTTAGTATATGTGAAGCTAGCGAAACGGTCGCGGGCGCATCATGAGCGTGGCATGTAGTCATGTTCTTACATGACACTTATCTCATGATTACCAAGTTTGCACCAATAAACAGCTTTGTCATTCATTCACGTTCCGTAATATGAAATTCAGTATATGAGAAGCTAACAAACCACCGCGAGCGCACCATGAGCGTGGCATGCAGTGGTGACTTAGATGACATGCATTTCATGATTTCTACGTTAGGCTCTGTCACTTATGGTTGTCATGCAGTCAAGGCATACCATAGCAATTTCGCAATATGTCATGTGAACGAAACCACCGCAAGAGAAACAAGGAAATGTAAGCCGTGATATTCGTGACATACGTGTCACGATTTTCATCTTGTAACTAGTCACTTATGCTCGTCATAGAGTCATATTATTCCATACCAAATTTGTAATGAATGCCATTATTGAGATGGCTAGGACAGTAAACAGTCGTGAGTGGCTACATACATAGATAGACAGATAGATAGATAGATAGATAGATAGATAGATAGATAGATAGATAGATAGATAGATAGATAGATAGATAGATAGATAGATACTGTCAAAGTGGGTGAAGTTCGCTGAGAACTGCAGCGAATATAAAACTGGTCCATCGAATATAAAACTGGCATGGTTTCCGCTGCCCCAGGTTTCTCTCGTGCACAACGCCGCCATAAGCGGCAGCGTCAACGTCGCTGCCAGTGTAACGGTTAGTGCCCGCTGCTTCGCATCTACATTTGGCTTCCTCTAGTGCAAGATGGTGTATTTTATTTTTTTCCTTCTCCTTCCCTCTGATGACTCTAATCTGTTTCGCATTTGCCAAGCACTCGCGCCAAGTCAGTGCAACGAATTCTGGTCAACGTGTCTCAACTTCACCGCTGCAAACGGTTGTTTCCAAGAGTTTGTTGAACCTATCTTGAACGACATATTTCCCAGCAGTCATTGTTGCGTGGTTACTTGTATATAGGTATCAAATTACACCCGGGAGTGAAAGTTTAGGTTAATTGGTGTAAATATGGCAGCTAATTTTGAAACTAGGCATTCGTGGGAATTCGCAATCATTTAGTCACAAACGCGAAAAGTACGCATTAATAGGCACTTGAACCAAACTAAAAGCATCCTTCTTAACAAATAATTTGTGCTCTTATAAAGCGCCACAATAGCAGAAGTAAATTAAAATAGCAGAAATAAAATAGGCTATTGCCAAAAACTCGATTTCCAGTTATGTCCTTTGGGGTATATGTCTTCTTGACCAGAAGTGAGTTGCGGAGTGAGCATGCGATAGTGCTGTAACCGGGTAGCTATATTTTACAGTTCCGCTCCTAGGTGCCCGTTCCTGCATTGAGCGGCGTCGCCGTCACTAGCATAGCCGACAGACACAAAAAAAGTCAGAGAAACTCGGCTGATCTCACGTACTCGGAAACTTATGTTATGCGAAGTATGTACATAGAAGGTGACTGGTGTAGTAGGTTCTCTTCTACGTCCCAAGAAATATGGTTTTTTCATTGTCGATACCCTGTGACAAGTATAAACCTTCGACACAGTTCTTGCCTCAACGCAAAGTCGCGCACACAGTTCGCAATGGGCGGTATCGTAATCATCTGTCAAGTTTTCGCTGTGTTGGTTTCCTCCTAGGCATTCATATGCCGGTTGTTCGCTTCAGCACATTTTCTCAGATTTTCAGAACGAGGTCTGTATGATCTGCGATTCAAGTGCCATATGGGGAGAGTAGGAAGTGGCTTAAACTACGTTTAGGTGCCGCTATGTCAGCAGTTTGCTTCCTCTTAATGTCAGTTTATTGATGCTGTCGATATAACTCCCGCTGAAGATTCTTCCCCCACAGTTCATTGCTGTTCACGTTTTCGTACCTGACAGGTCGTCCAGATGCTCATGAGTTAGTGAATTCTTGTATGCGGTTATGAAGTCGTGTTGCTGTATATGAAGCCATCGAGGCTGGCGTCGAGTGCGGTGATGGTATGGGTCAGTGGTTCTATCTTTTATTGCTATAGCAATTATATGCACATTCTCGGCTGGTTTTTACCGTCGGCGTCCGTGTTTAGCGCCGCCGTTATCCACCGCACAAACACACACACACACACACACACACACACACACACACACACACATATATATATATATATATATATATATATATATATGTGTGTGTGTGTGTGTGTGTGTGTGTGTGTACAAACGAATGGAAGATAAATAATAGAGAAAGATGATTTTCTGACCCGTGGGTAAACGTGAGACCTCCCGCTCCTGAGCACGTCGCGTTAGCCACTGAGCCACGAAGACCCACCTTACTCAATTTTTCGCACTGCTTGTGCCAGAATCAGGGAAAATATAAGTATGTTTTCAGCATCAAAAACGAGATGGCGCACAAAGTGCACTCGGCGTAAAGTCCCGGATATGCTTGGGAAAGTGCTGTCTTTCTTTTAACTGGAGCCGCCACGCCGGGCACCCTCCTCTTACACCTACCACCTCTCCGCTGCAGGTGCCGTCGCCCGGGAAATATGCATGAACCTCTTTCTTTTTTAAAGATAGTAGGGTTTCTTGGGAACATGCGACGCAAAAATTTTGGTCTTTCTGTCTGTTCATTTGTCTGTTTGTCCACCCGTAGCGGTACCGGACACTTCAAACGGCACCAGCGGAAATCTCAAACGGCCGACCCCATCCGCAGCGCCCACCAATGATGCTTAAGATTCAGCATTCATACTTGTGCGATTGTCAATTAAAAGCAATTATTGCGCATATCTCATGCACCATAATAACGAGTATATGTTCTGAATGTGAGTCGTTTACAAGAAAAGGCATACATAAGGTATTCTCAGGACCATAGCGTTTATCACGCGGCGCTCACCATGCAACGCTTGTACGAGAAGGGAAGTGTTTCCATCGCTTTGCTAAGACGACACGGTGGTGGCACCTACCAGTCACCTCGCGTGCTACACCTTATTACACCTGAGACACGCGCGCATGCCCGTCTCAGAGACGCGCGTTTCGTCTTCCATGATAACTGCCAGATAGCGCTCATGTCTCACGTGTGACGTGACTTGGTGCGCTCGTTCACCCCCGCTGCACGCTCGAGGCACTCTAACGCAGCGCCTCCAGAATACCATTTACCGACTTTCTTGCGCAGCACATCAAATAAACGTTTTGTTCAATCTCTCTAGACGCAGGACTATCGTCTTTTGGCGACATTTGCAGATTACATGCAGATACGGGGCCAATTTTTTATGTTTTTTTTGTTGCCATACCCGGCTCTCGCCACTATCCTATAAGAATGCCATGTCACACTGATAATGGACGTGCTGTGCGTGACTTGGAATTATACCGGACGCCCTGCGATAGAGAAAGGAGGAGAACGATTGATAGATATGTGGCAGCAATACTCCCCAAGTACTCAGTTTTTCTCAGAACGATAATGCGACATGTCGTTTACAGTATGAATTCAGCACCCATGCACACTGACACTCGACGATGTGCTATTTATTCATGGCGCGTTCGCCGTGCCAGGATGCTGCGCGTATCAGTGTTCCAGCCGGTGGGATAATGGCTTCACGTTGTTCAACATCTCGTGAGCAAAATGAATGTAGCACGCAAAAAGAAGTAGATTCTCAACATCGGCCGAAAGGAGCTCATCCCGACCAAGAATACTATGCTCTGTGAGGTAGTGTGTATTAAAGACGATAGTCCTTCTTGGGGACCTTGCCCCGCCGCGGTGGTGTAGTGGCTAAGGTACTCGGCTACTGACCCGCAGGGCGCGGGTTCGAATCCCGGCTGCGGCGGCTGCATTTCTGATGGAGGCGGAAATGTTGTAGGCCCGTGTGCTCAGATTTGGGTGCACGTTAAAGAACCCCAGGTGGTCTAAATTTCCGGAGCCCTCCACTACGGCGTCTCTCATAATCATATAGTGGTTTTGGGACGTTAAACCCCACATATCAATCAATCAATTCTTGGGGACCTTCCACGCAAGAACTCTGGTCTGTCTGTCTGTACATTTGTCTGTTTGTCCACCGTTACCGCAAACAGGGTACTCTAACAGCACCAGCCAATTACTCGAACGGCTGACCCCATCCGCAGCGCCCAACAATGTTGCTCAAGGATCAGTGTTGATACGTGTGCGATTGTCAGTTAAGAAGCAATCATTGCGCATATCTGATGCACCATAACAACACGTATATATTTTGCATGTTCGTATTTTACTATAAAAAGCATACATAAGTAATTTTAAGTACCGTAGCGCTTATCACGCTTTGCTGACCATGCAACGCTTACACGGAAAGGCGAGTATTTCGAACGCTCTGCTAAGACGACACGGTGGTGGCCCCCGCCCGCCGCCTTGTGTTCTATATCTTATCACCTCTGAGACGGGCGCGCACGCCCGTCTCAGGGCCACGCGCTTTGTTTTCCAAAAAGAACTGCAACATGGCGCTCAAGTTTCACGTGTGAGGTAACTTGATGCGCTGGTTCGCCTCCGCTCCACGCTCGAGGCAGTCTAACGCAGCGCCTCTGGAATACCATTCGCCAATTTTCTTGCGCAGAACATCAAATAAATGTTTTGTTCACACTCTCTACGAGCAAGTCTACCATCTTTCGACGAAATTTGCAGAATATATGCAGATACGGGGCCAATTTTTTTTATTTGAACGTCAACTACTGTGTATACTTGAAGCTTGTTGCAAGTTCATGAAAATGCGGAAAATATTCCTTATTTTCCTTGTAATTTCATGGCGTCGCCCAGCGCTTTGTAGTAAAGATTCCTGTTCAGCTTCGTAATCTCAATATGCATTTCACGAGAGAACGCTTGCAACCCTGACGCTTGTTTTATCGTTAACTAACAGGCTTTTGGCCTGGAGAAGAAAAGAAAATGGGCATCGTTATGCAACAAGAAGGCGAACGGTCATGAAGACGCAAACACCCGAAAGCTTTTGTCAAGCGTGGATGAGGGGCAAATGTATAAGTTGCATAGTAGAGGACAATAAAATTAGTAGGATTTCTAGTGCAATTATAGTAGTAGAAGATTCAGTTTTAAAAATAACTGTAATTGACCATATAATAAATAATGTGGCTGAAGTTCAGCGAAATAAGTGACTGTGATTAGGAACGAATGAGTCCAACATAAATCATCATCATCATCGTCATCATCAGCCTGCCTGCGTCCACTGCAGAAGAAAGGCCTCTCCCATGTTCCGCCAGTTAACTCGGTTCCGTGGTTGCTGCTGTCAATTCATACCCGCAATCTTCTTAATCTAATCTGCCCACCGAACCTTCTGTCTCCCCCTAACCAGCTTGCTTTTTTGGGAATCCGGTTAGTTACCCTTATTGACCAGTGGTTATCCTGTCTACGCGCTACATGCCCGGCCCATGTCTATTTCCTCATCTTCATTTCAACTATGATATCCTTAACCCCTGTTTGTTCCCCAATCCACTCTGCCCTCTTCTTGTCTTTTAAGGTTACACCTACCAGTTTTCTTTCCGTCGCTCGGTGCGTCGTCCTCAATTTAAGCTGAACTCTCTCTGTAAGTCTCCAGGTTTCTGCTCCGTAGCTAAGTACCGGCAAGATACAGCTGTTATATACCTTTCTCTTGAGGGATAGTGGCAATCTACCTGTCATAATTTGAGAGTGCTTGCCAAATGTGCTCCACCCCATCTTATTCTTCAAGTTACTTCAATCTTGTGGTACGGCTCCACGGTTATTGATTTGATTGATTTGTGGGGTTTAACGTCCCGAAACCACCATATGATTATGAGAGACGCAGGCTCCACGGTTATTACCTGCCCTAAGTAGACATAGTCTTTTACAACTTGAAGTGCACTATTACCTATCTCGAAGCGCTGCTCTTTTCTGAGGTTGTTGTACATTACTTTCGTTTTCTGCAGATTCATTTTAAGACCTATCTTTCTGCTCTCCTTGTCTAACTCTGTAATCATGAGTTGCAATTCGTCCCCTGGGTTACTCAGCAATGCAATGTCATCGGCGAAGCGCAGAATACTAAGGTACTCTCAATTAACTCTTATCCCTAACTGCTCCCATTCTAGGCTTCTGAAAACCTCCTGTAAGCATGCGGTAAATAGTATTGGGGAGATTGTGTCCCCCTGCCTTACACCCTTCTTGAATGGTATTCTGTTGCTTTCTTTATGAAGCACTATGGTAGCAGTTGATCCCCTGTAGATTTCTTCCAGGATGTTTATATGCTCCTGGTGGTCTACATATTGGTAGCTAGCCAGTAAAATGCTTGCAGTGGTACAGATACAGCGGATCACTATCTGCTTGTTTAAGTGAAGCGTGTTTTCCTCTTTGCAGTTTCCACCATAGAAGAGCCCAAGGTTAAAGACTCAGAGGAGCAGTCACCCTGGCCTAGAAGTGAATATTACGCTTACTAAGATATGTTTGGTGATGTTGCCTGATACTTTCGTGCAGGTCCGCCAACAGCCACGCAACCAGCTAAAGCAGCCTGAACAGCGTGGTGACTTCAGGGGCTACGGCGTCAAACCTTGCACATGCGGGGGGTGTGTTGCTGCGCGTTTCTAATGCAAATGTGAATATATATATATATATATATATATATATATATATATATATATATACATATATATATATTGTTACGTGTGGTTCATTCAGGTACACATCGACCGGGAAGGTAGCAGCAGCAGGCAAAGCGTAGCGAGCGAGCGAACAGCCGAGTGAGCCAGGCGATGGCAATGCGCTTCCGCATGTGTCTATCTTCTTCCTCACAATAACTATATTGCGGTGTCGATAGGTAGCCATCCTGGCGACCTGGAGAGAGGTCAGAGGGTCATAATACGACTTGAGACGGTTACGGTGGAATGTTTCTCGCCCCCAACGACGAAGGGCGGAAGATGGCGTAACGGGTTCAACCACATAATTAACAGGAGAGGTCTGCGCAACCACACGGTAGGGTCTGTGACACTTCGGAAGAAGCTTAGAAGAAAAGCCGGGAGCAGCAACTGGCGGGACCCAAAGCCACATGAGAGAGTCGATGGTGAAAGGGTCGGGAAGGATGTCAGAGTCCTGACGCTGTTTTTGGAAACACTGTTGGTCGTAGGTGAAAGAACGGGCCAGTTGTCGGCATTTTTCGGCGTGGTGAGCCACCGCAGACACAGGCTGGTAGTCGTCAACGTCTGGATGATTTGGCAGAATCGTATCAATGGTGCTAGTGGGTTCAGGGCCGTATAGCAAGAAGAATAGTGAGAATCCCTTGGTGGCTTGGGAGGCGGTGTTGTAGGCGAATGTGACAAACGGAAGAACAAGATCCCAATTGCAGTGGTTTGACGCAACGTACATCGACAACATGTCATCCAGAGTTCGGTTAAATCGTTCCGTTAATCCATTTGTCTGTGGGTGATATGCGGTAGTTGTGCGGTGAATAATGCTGCATTCGGATAGGAGTGATTGCACAACGTCTGAGAGAAATACACGGCCTCAATCACTGAGCAGTTCACGAGGGGCGCCATGGCGGAGAACAAAGCTGCGTAGAATAAACGAGGAAACGTCCTTGGCTGTTGCGGCAAGTGATGCAGCGGTTTCGACGTATCTTGTCAATTGATCCACGGCGATTACATTTCAGTGGTTGCCAGCGCCAGTGCATGGGAGAGGCCCGTACATGTCAATGCCGACGCGATCAAATGGGTGGGCTGGGCAGAGAAGTGGCTAGAGAGGTGCTGTGGGGAGGTGCGAAACTGGTTTCCGTCGTTGACAGGCGAGGCATGAGTGGACGTATTTGCAGATGAAGCTGTACATTCCGCGCCATTAATATCGAAGTTGAAGGCGCGTGTACGTCTTGAACACACCACTATGGCCACACTGAGGGTCATTGTGGAAAGCGGAGCAGAGATCGCGACCAAGATGGTGGGGCACGACCAATAACCATGGCCTTCGTTGTGGTAGTTACGGCGGTATAAAAGACCATCGCGGACAGCGTAATGATGCACTTGGCGGCGTAGCGCTCCTGGAGCCAGGGTGGTCAGGGGGCTTGACAAAAAGTTAAAAAATGGGGCGACCCAAGGGTCATTTCGTTGCTCCGAGGCTATGTCCAAGATGTCGAGTGGCCAAATATCGTGATTGTGACTAGATGCGCCGGTATCTGAAAGAAGTGGGAAGCGTGACATGGCGTAAGCATCAGAGTGTTGTTGGCCAGAACGACATACGACACGGATGTCATATTCCTGGTGTCGGAGAGTCCACCAAGAAAGGCGGCCTGACGGGTTCTTGAGGTTTAACAACCCACACAGAGGGTGGTGGTCTGTTACGACATCGAAAGGATGACCATAAAGATAGGGGAAAATTTATGTAGAGCCATATGATGGTCAGGCACTCTTTTTCAGTTACGGTGTAATTGGTCTCAGGTTTTGTGAGTGCACGACTGGCATATGCAACCACGTATTGGGCGTCGGCATCGTCACATTGTGCGAGCACAGCACCAAGGCCGACACCACTAGCATCAGTGTGAATTTCTGTGCGTGCACTCGGAGTGAAGTGATGCAAAATTGGTGGAGACGTAAGCAGGCGTCGAAGTGTCGTAAACGCATCGTCACAAGCTTCTGACCAGGTAGATAGTTCGTTGTCGCCATGGAGGAGTGCATTGAGAGGTGCTATGACAGTAGCAAAATTACGAAAGAAGCGCCGAAAATAGGAGCATAGGCCAATGAAGGTCCACAGTGCTTTCAGATTAGTAGGCTTCGGGAACTCGGATACGGCTCGAAGTTTAGCAATATCGGGAAGAATGCCTTCTTTGGATACGACGTGGCCTAATATAGTTAGTTTTCTAACGCAAATAGGCACTTTTTCAAGTTAAGCTGGTGACCGGCATTTCGGACACAGGTCAAACTTAATGCAACCATTGTAGATGGGTCGGGAAATCTGGCGCAAAGACGACAATATCATCCAAGTAGCAGAAACAAGTGTGCCACTTCAAGCCGCGTAAGATGCCGTCCATCATGCGTCCAAAGGTGGCGGGCGCGTTACAGAGACCGAATGGCATTACAGTGAACTAGTATAATCCATCTGGTGTTACAAAAGCGGTTTTCTAGCGTTCAGTCTCAGCCATGGGCACTTGCCGGTAGCCAGAGTGGAGATCCAAGAAAGAAAAAAACTCCGCTCCTTGCAAGCCGTCGAGTGCGTCATCAATTCGTGGCAACGGGTACACATCCTTTCGGGTAATCTTGTTAAGCTGGCGATAATCGACGCAAAATCGTATTGTGCCAACTCTCTTCCGAACAAGGACGACGGGTGATGACCAAGGACTGTTGGAAGGTTGAATGACACCACGTTTAAGCATGTCATTCACCTGGTCATCGATAAGGTGCCTCTCACTCACCGATACTCAGTAAGGATGCTGTCGAATGGGCGCATGGCTTCCGGTGTCGATAGTATGCGAAACCGTTGTTGTGCGGCCGAGTGGCCTTGCTTGGCAGTCGAAAGAGAAAAAGAAATCGTCAAGCAAGCGAAAAAGTTGGTCTCGTTGTGTCGTTGTAAGGTCGCTGGCTATAGCTGGTGTGAAAGATCGTGTCAGTGGCCGAGGAGTTGATGTCTCGAAGGTGGTCATATCAGTGGGGTCATCCATGGTGTCGAATATTGAAGATGACGCCAGTGACGCGGCTTTGCCGAGGGTTTCCCGGCGTCGCAAAGTGATTGGCTCTGGCGATGGATTGGTGATGTACATGACAGAGGCGCCTGAATGGAACTCGAGAACGGCAAATGGTAACGGCAGTGATCGGCAGCGAACTATAGGTGCAGACGGTCCGAAAAGCACTGAGCCGCCCTCTTCAGAATCACAAGAGATAGAGACAAGAAAAGTATACTGCACAGGCATATAGGTGTCGTCACAGACTGTGATTTTGCGACATGTGTCCTTGTAATTGATGATATCTGTTAAAATGGGAATAACTCGAGTTTTGCGCGGGCGCAATTGATGATTGCACGATGTGTAAAAATGAAATCCCACCCTAATATGACGTCGTGAGAACAAGATGGCAGCACAATGAATTCGATCGCATAAAGAACATCCTGGATGACGACACGGGCTGTGCAAGCACCGGATGGCTCAACGTGCTGCGCGTTCGCTGTACGAAGGGATAGTCCAGAAACAAGCGTCGTGACATTTCCGATATGGCAGCAAATGCGGGCATCAATCACTGAAAGGGCAGCGCCAATGTCCATGTTCCTTCTATAGCGACATCAATAACGTTTCGGGGAGAAATTTGAGGCCTTATGCATTTCGCCAGAACCGCAGTTCTAGCCTCCTCAACTGCGCTACTTAGTTTTCTAGGCGCACAGGGCTCCGCCGTCGGTGCATGGGGGAAAGGGAGCTGCGGTGAGGAGAAGGTGAGCGGCGAAAGGAGGGTGGGGTCCGGGAGGTAGGATCAGGCTCGTAGTTGTCTGAGTAACTGCGGCGAGGTTGACGTGGTGCATACGTGACCCATGGTGGACGCACACTGTTGGAGATAGGTGGTGCGCAAAATTGACAGTAATGGGCCACATGTCCCACAAGGCCACAATGAAAACAAATGGGACGGTTGTCTTGCGTGTGCCAGGGGTCGTCGGCTCATGCTTAAAGAACAACTGGGCGGGCGGGCGACGATACTGGCGGGCGAATAGGCGGACTACGAGGGCTGTAACCTTGTATCACAGGCCTGGAAGCTGCTGCGGCGTACGTCAGGGGAGCAGCAGTCGGAGCCTGATGGAGCGAAGGCGAGACCTCTTCGGCGACCTGGTCCATGATGATGTTTTGGAGAGGGGGCACCAACGGGGAATTCGACTGGTCGTGAACAAGTGGCATCAGCGAAAGCTGGCGAGCGACCTCTTCACAAACGAAATCTTTAATCTGTTGCAGCAGAGATGAGTTGTCAGAAGCAACAGCCAATAGCGACATTGAAATCGCCTGTGGATTAGAGCGGCGCGTGGCTGTGCGTGGTTTGCGCAGCTCATCAAAACTTTGGCAAAGACTCTCAAGTTCAGACACTGTGGACGGATTCTTTGCCAGCAGCATCTGAAAGGCGTCGTCTTCAATCCCTTTCAAGATATGCCTGATCTTATCGGCATCGGCCATGGTGACATCAACGCGGTTGCACAGGTCGACAACGTATTCAATGTAACTTGTGAAGGTTTCACCATTCTGCTGCGCGCGGCCACGCAACCGTTGCACGGCTCGAAGCT
This sequence comes from Rhipicephalus annulatus, assembly GCA_013436015.1. Taxonomy (NCBI): domain Eukaryota; kingdom Metazoa; phylum Arthropoda; class Arachnida; order Ixodida; family Ixodidae; genus Rhipicephalus; species Rhipicephalus annulatus. Next base: position 94,375 of record WOVY01001209.1, read on the forward strand.
TGCGAACCGCGGGGCGCCCGAATACTTCCGTCACGTGCGTTTTAAGAGCAGCCCACGTCGGGAAGTCGCGTTGGTGGTTTCGATGCCACACACTGGCGACGCCACTCAAATAAAATGACACGTAGCTTAGCTTCGCAGCCTCATCCCAGTGGTTGATCACGTTTACCCGTGCGTATTCGGCGAGCCAATCTTCGACATCCTCCTCTTCTGTACCACTGAAGATTGGTGGGTCGCGTTGACGCGATGGGCCAGGGCAGACCAATGTGGGCACCAGGGCAGCAGGTTGTTAAGGCGGTTGATTTCGTACTTCATCCGGCATTGCAGAGGCTGGCTTGAGCTTCCGGCTGCGAAGTTCCAGGTTGGCGCGACCTAGCACCTCCACCACTTGTTACGGGGGTTTATTCAGGTACCCAGCGACCGGGAAGATAGCAGCAGCAGCAGGCAAAGCGTAGCCAGCGAGCGAACAGCCGAGCAAGGATGGCAATGCGCTTCCACATGTGTCCATCTTCTTCCTCACAATATATATATATATATATATATATATATATATATATATATATATATGGAGAATACCTTCGGTTGCCGCAAGGTTATAAATATGAAAGTAGATGCGCTTTCACATAACAACTGTTTATTGTGCCGACGTTTCGACGGGAACCCCGTCTTTTTCAAGGCATAATCCTTGAAAAAGACGGGGCTCCCGTCGAAACGTCGGCACAATGAACAGTTGTTATGTGAAAGCACATCTACTTTCATATATATATATATATATATATATATATATATATATATATATATGTGTGTGTGTGTGTGCGTGTGTGTGTGTGTGTGTGTCTGGGTGGGTGGGTGGGTGTTTTTTTTTTCACAGCACACCACGCTCTGTTAGATCGCATATTCGGGCTGGAGTGCCTTCGAGAAGAATCGAAGGGAAAGCTAGCTGTTGCCAAGAGGAGATACCATAAAGTGAACAAGAAAATAAAGTGGGAGAGTCAAAAATCAAACATCTCCTCAGTAATGACTGATTGAGGTTCCTAGAGCGGCTTTCAGTGAAGGGGTTGCTCTGGAAGGCCGACAGACTGGTGAATGCACTCAAGCTTTGTCGTTCCTGCGGGTCTCAAGGGTACTCCTTATGGAAGGTAGTGGTTTTGCATTTCCAGCCGAGCGTAGGCTCTAACACCATCTAAAGAGCTTGACATGAGACATGCTCGAACCTCTAAGGTAGAAGATACGCTCAAGAAGACTTTTTGATACCTAAAAAACGCTGCAGAAACAAATTGAGTGCTATGATTAGATACTGGCGTTAATCATTCGGCCAATTATTATATGGGATTCTGCACCCTCATGCTTCTCTTTGTAATAATGCTACGTTACTTTCATTTCGGAGTAGAGATAAGGCATACATATTTTGATTCGGTGTTTATTATTAACAATTGCCAACGTTAGTCGCTGTGCTCGTTACTCATCCATAATTCTGATTATTCAACAAGAAACCACACAGAGTAGACAAACGTAGGATATCAGGGCTCCAATTCGTGCCTTTGTCCTAGCGTCCACGGCAATGTGCTCTTTCTTCAGTTTCCCAAAAATGATGTTAGCACTACTTATATATGTATAATGTATGTACAAAGGTATAAATGTGTTTATAGCGGATTTTGTATCTCTTCTGAGGATTGATTATGATTTTCCCCTAAGTGAACCTTATGAAGCCTTATGAAGGCCATACCACACTATTGATCAGCGAAATGCAACTCACACCGGGGATTGTTTAGGATCATTCATCCCGGTGTGTTCTCGGTCCTTCTACACTTCCACTGGCTGATGGTTCTCTGCCGGAAGATACCTTACGTACTCACGGCTTAGTGTTCATAATGGGTGGATTGTCAAGCAGATGGAAGCAAACTATTGCGTATACCCCGCCGTGGTGGTCTAGTGGCTAAGGTACTCGGCTGCTGACCCGCAAGTCGCGGGTTCGAATCCCGGCTGCGGCGGCTGCATTTCCGATGGAGGCGGAAATGTTGTAGGCCCGAGTACTCAGATTTGGGTGCACGTTAAAGAACCCCAGGAGGTCGAAACTTCCGGAGCCCTCCACTACGGCGTTTCTCATAATCATCAGTGGTTTTGGGACGTTAAACCCCACATACCAATCAATCAAACTATTGCGTATCGTTTAACGGGCAATCCATTCAGTGCTCTTGCTTTGAAGAAAGAGATCATTCACATCCCAACGGCCTGCGAGTCACTTAGGGTGAAAATTCATTCAGTGACTTCAGACATGAAGAGTGGAAACGTGCCGCTTTGTAAGCTTTTCCGTATTCACGTGGGAAGACACAGCAGGCCACACACAAGTTGCGTTTACTCCTGAGCATCTGAACGGAAACTGTGGTTGTTTGCTGATATGCCACACTTGCTCAAGAGTTTGAGAAATCACTTGATAGAGGTCCGCTAATTTATCCTCCTGATGATGTAGTCCAGAAAGATCACTTACCGACAAATGTTAATAATCTCGAAGTTATATAACTCCTTGTCCAGTGTGACACTAAACCTGAGCTGAAACTAACCCCTAACCTAAATTCGGCCTGTTTAGACCCTAGTCACAATGACAAAATAAAAGTCAGCCTGGCCTACAGTTTATTTCAAAATGACACATCAGCTGGTTTGCACCTTTCGGTAGAGAAGGGCCTCATATCGAAGAATGTGCTTTCGACGGCTTGGTTTGTCGCGGTGTTTTTTCGCTGGTTTCGCTTGCTAACATCTAGGATTACCAAGCTCGCCTTTAGCAGCGCAGTTGAAGAAGCCTATGAAGACAGCGTATCATTTCTGAATGAGACAGTGGAGCTGTTTTCTAAAATTTCTGTTGGTGCGCAGAGAAATTTGGTATCGAAGCCTGTTAAAACAGGCATAAATGTGTCGGCACTCTCTGCTCTCGAAGTGCAAGAGATTATAATCAATAAATATGAGTTCCAGTATGTTTTAATGAGTAGGTTTAATCAAGATGACCTTGAGGATTTGTTTTCAACTTTTCGTGCGAAAAACCTTGTTCCAAGCCTCCTTGAATGCAAGTGTACCTTTTGGAGCGCGACACTAGCTCAATTTCAGAAGCCAAGTACCCATAGCAGTTACTGAGACGACGAAAGCTTCTTGCTCGTAGGCTTGAATGCGAGAAAGGAACAGAGTGGAGAGGCCACTGCAGCTGCTCCTTCTGACATTCTAGAATGGAGTACAGAAAGAGAGGAGTCTCTAGTCTACCTAGCAGGGTACGTTATATTGAATATAACAGACTTAACTGCGAACACTGCAAGGCTTTTCTAGCCTGTAGTGCTGCTAGATGCAGGCTAATTCAGATGAAGAACTTTTCTACGTCACGCCTGTCGCTCACCAGCCCATCCGCAGGTGTGATCGAAGTCACAAAACTTTCGGAGAACTTTTTCTGTGCAAACAAAGAGACTCTGCAATCCAACCAAGTGAGCTTATCTGCAGATTAGGGTCAGAGTGTTTGCGTGCAAACATGTTTGCCTTCTTGCCATAGCATATTGCCACAAGTCGTTCGTATGTTCTTGAGAGTACGAATGCCGATTTCAGTCCGTACAGACGCTTCTCAGATCGCCCTTAAAGCAGCGCAGAGTAGGGGCGGAAATAAGAGTATTGGTATGCGTGCCTCGGTATCCGGTCTTCACTCTAAAAAAAGAGCCAGTAAAAAGTTTGTATTTTTGTTCCGTGCAGCGGAGCTGAACGAGCTCACTTGACGCGCACGTGCAGCGGAGCTGAACGAGCGCATCAAGTCACGTCACACGTGAGACGTGAGCGCTATCTGGCAGTTATCCTGAAAAACAGAGCGCGCGGCCTGCGCGCCCGTCTGGGACGTGATAAGCTGTACTGTAGAACTTAGGATATAGATAAGGTTTGGATACTTGGGAGAGGATGGTTGGACACTTTGGAGAGGAGGGTCGGACACTTAGGAGAGGATATGGAGGAGAGTGTCACTACTTTCTCTGTTAAGGGACTTTAACTCGGCGCCCTCCTCGTTGCGACGCGCCTATTCCCAATAAGCCTCTCATCTCCCATGCGTTCTTTGCCCGACGGGCGAGCGGTGGGGAAGCAGGCACTCGTGCAGGCGCTTATCTCGCGGTGTGGGATAATTTTACGACTTGCGGTTTCTCCAGAGCGATTGTGTGGTAGTTACCGAGCGCAAAAAGGTCACATCGCTCGCTGCACACATTCCCGTTTGTGAAAAGCGCGCTTTTCAGACACAGTGAGGTAACAACTGTGACACTTGCTAATTCACGCTTTTCTGTAGCTGTGAGTATATTTTGTGCGTCGTTTTCGTTTGAGCAGTGCGACAGGTGTCTAGCTGTGAACATTGTTAGTTCAATTTCGTCCCGTATGTGTTGTTTTTGTGCGTCATTTGCGCGTAAACTGCGCACTGCACGTGTAAATCTGCTTCCCATTCTCGGCGTAACGTTCCAATTTGTTGCTCACGCATTCACTGGTTCGCCCTTGCGGTGAAACTCTGACATTTTTTATGATGTTGGCAACCGCTACATTTACAGTTCTATCTACTGGTTTGAGAAGTTTCGCAGTGAGGGCTTTCACAAAAGCTCTGATGCGTCGTTTGACGAGGGCGAGTATCTCAACTTCATGTGCTTGCCGCCGTTTTTTTCAATAGCTGCATCATTCTGGCTTCCGCCTATTTCAGTATACTCAAGTTCTGGCGTGCTGCACTCGACTGATAGTCATTGTTGTCACGTCATCTGTAGATCTAGAACTTTATTGTCTGGAGCCTGGATGGTAAATGTTATGGCTGTCTTAGCAGGGAAGATGTCCGAGGCACTCGTGGTGAATAGAGAACTGAGCCTGTTGTTACCCGTCACAGCGGTGGCGTGTAAATGATTCGCTTAACGGAGCAATACAATGGTCAGGCGGTGAATCCAGCGCTATCTTTTGGTTAGTGCGAGAGTTGCTTTAGTCAGGTTGTCGGCGAAGCGAAGTGTCCCATGAGCTTTTTAATGTGCTAAGCAACCCCGGCAAGTCATTGGGTGCTCTCAGATGCGAGCAGTATTCCGATATTCTTGGTTGGGGCAGCTATTTCTTCTTACATTCATTTCCAACAGACTAGAGGTCTCCGGAGAGTAGCATGCTTCTGTGTACGTGTAGCGGCCGCATCGGCAGAGAAATGTGACTTTCTATTTTGAGCAGACACGTTCTCCATGGCGAATAGCTCTATAGGTTCTGCAATATTGGACAGACCTGTAGTATGCCTTGCATACGTAGTCGCCACTCAGGTTGGCCCCATAAAAAGGAACGCGCTGTCCGTTGAGAGTGGTAATTTCTACTGTGGAAGCTTCCAGCATGCGCGCGGCGAGAACCATATATGTTGAGTACACATGAAGTCCTGCAACAATCACCGCGGCGGATTGTGCCTGGTTTAAGGTCGTACATCACTTAAGGGCGCATATCATCTGGGTGTCGAATGTATGGACATGGCCTCCTACAGGGCGTTTCTCTCCGGCCGTTGCAATCATACGGAGAGAGCACGTTGCCAAAGGTGTGCATGGCCTACTGTTTTCTCCGCATTTCGCCGCTCCCACAGAGGATCGAAAAGGTTACGCGATGTTGGCGTAGCTTGCATGTGGCGAGAAAAATATGGTTTTGTGCTTGTATATAACATAGTCCTCAATATTAAATGTCACGTCAAGTTGTACGAGAAGCAAAGTCAATGCTGGGGCGATTATACTCTCAAATTCGCTTTTTGCTGTATATTTGTGCCACCAATATTAGAGCACTTATTATTGTCCTGTCTCTGCGAGAGATTCGCATGTGCTGGAAACCTACTATACTTCGAAGTTTGTGGGCTGTATAGTATGCAGCGCACTGGCAAAGAAGAAAAAAATGACAGACCGAAATGAAGGAAAGTTAGAACGTGCAGCACATCGGCAAACTGCATTGTACTCAATGATTCACGCTCACTCGTGAAGTCTCAACTTTTTTCGGTATTTTGGACTTGCTATAAAGCCAATGTCTGAATATTTTGAATCACGCAGAAAAACAGTTTATGCGAGACATCAACGCAATAAATTTTGCCAAATTGCAAGCTTGCATCGTCCGCGAAAGTTCCCGGAAACCCGCATATGGGGAGTAATGACACTTTAAAATTGCATAGTGTTGTGTTTTTTTTACTGTAAGATGCCTTACTCGACCACGCAGTAATATTCCAACGAATGCGGCTGATGAAAGAGTGTCAGTGCACTGTAACATTCATTTACGCCAAATGTAACTGACGTGTCTGCACGAACGCAAGTACCGATGCACTCTAAACTATTCTTAAGTGCCACATCATAATACGAGTGCCTCTTACGCTCCCTTAACGAGCAATGAAACAAGATTTACACAAAAACGTTGATATACCTAACTGCATCTCTCTCGAATTCAAACAATGGGTAATAGTCAAATTTTCTCAGAATGTACCACAAAGCATAGAATCCCAACATGCGTGAGACTTCACTGCGCCCTGTGGCCACCAGAAAAACGACAAAACTCAACTGAAAATATGTGTTATTAGTACTTCCTTAAGAAATCTGAATTCTTTTACGTAAGTGGAGTACGCTAATTGCTTTAGGACATTGAGTAAAAGTTCTAAACAACATATATCACTATCTTATTCAGACTACAGCAACTGCAGGCAGCGCTGTTCACCATTATGTTCCGAAACTTTGTACGCTAAAGACATTTAACAGTGACTATTTCAAAAAAGCAGCATAATTGAATTTATTTGAGTATAGAACAGGCAATTTTCACATTCCATTGTTAAAAGCACTGTTTTATTGCATTTACTCTCTCTTCATGATCTCTTTTTTCTCTTGTTTTCTTCCTTTCCCCTACAGGGTACTAAGTCTGTTTCCTTGTGCTTGTGTTCGCGGTCTGTACGAAAGCGATATACTTACATTGAGCCGCCATGGAATAATTCAAAAGTCAAGTAATAGAACACTGACGTAGTCTCAATCTTTATACGCGTACCCTGGATGTCTGACAGTGCCGAATGTTTCGGTTCGCTACTGCAATCTGAATTTACGCCAAACTAGGAATAAACTTAGAAGAAAATGGTGCCATGACGTCGGAGGAAAAGCGTCCAAAGTGTTTCGCTAACAACAACCTTTTTTTCGGGCAGTGTCGCAATTGCATGTTTCGGCACATTCCCCCTGTCTCCTACTCCATGTTTAGGCTAGCTAACCTAGCCTAACATGGTAAACATCACTGTCTTTCTCCTTCGTTTGTCTGTCTCTTTTTGTCGGTCTGCACCTTTCTTGCTGTCATTTCTGAGGACAACATATGGCTACTGCCTATTAACCTCAAGTTTACTTCAGCGGAGTGTGCATCGAAATCATAGGAATTTATGGCATGATGTGCATTTGGTGACAAGACTTAAGCACCGCCAAGAAAGCAAGAGAACAAGTGTGAAGCAGTAAAGATGAAACAGCCCTGATGAGAATGCCTAACCAAGATGTACCGAGATACATGTTAGCTGCTGAATATTTAACGGCTTGAGTGACTCTCATTGATTTTTACCAAGTAATGAAGATGCTAATTTGTTTTTCATGCGCTTTGTCAGCGCGACAACTGTCTTCATGGTGGTCTCCTCTATCTGGTGGTGAAACCTAGAGTAATGAACATAGGTTCCATTTGAAGATGGTTCCGCCAGTAGCAGAGTGAGAAATTCAATTGCAACTTACTTCACGAAGACATGGTCGTATCGGTATCCTGCTCTTGATTGGCTAAATCTCCATGTGGTCATAAATTATCCAACGAGACTGAAATTGGGTGTACAGGCTCCCTATAAAATAAACGTTTAGCTCTCTTTTTGATGGACAGTAAGCGTTAGTCAACAAATGGCACGAATGCTGCAGTAGCCTTGTAAAATTAAAAGTGACCCTATATACTCGCCTTCATCTTAGCCGTCAGTTGCTGCTGGTCGCGCTGGATGTCGGCGTTGCCAGGCGAAGTGTGGCGCCACATCTTCCACCCGATGGACGAATAGGTGAAGGTCAGCACCAGCATGGGAGTCAGAAAGGTCACAGTGAAGATCACAGCCGTGTACACCTGCGGTAGTGTAGTGAAAGGCTGGCTTTAATAATTGACACTGCCTCAATAACCATAAAAGTAATGAGAGCAAAGTAGAAATCTAGTAGTCAGAGTACGTCAAGCCTTCTACGGGCGCATTTCTGTTCAAAGCATACAGGCAAAACATGGATGGCAGTGCTTCGCGTCACGTACATTTCCACACCAAATCTGAATGGTGTGAAGTGTTTCAAGTATATAAAACCACTATTTCACTCGTATTGCTGTACGGGTTAAAATTGGTGGCTAAAATATTCGGCTGCTGGCCCGTAGGTCGCGGGATCGTATCCCGGCGGTGGCGGCTGCAGTTCTGCATGCAGTCTTGCATATTCGGCTGCAATTTGGTGGCGGCTGCAGTGGCGGCTGCAGTGCTCAAGGCCCGTGTGCTCACATTGGCAGCGTGTTAAAGAACACCGGGTGGTCAAATTTTCCAGAGCACTCCTCTACAGCACCTATTATAATCATATGGTGGTTTTCGAACGTTTAATCCCACATATCGATCGATCGATTGTTCTTGCTAAACGTAGACTTAGTAGCTGGTATTGGCTCTTTCCCAATTTTAGTACCTGAGTTTGAACAGTTCGTTAAAATGAAACTGCTCAGCCCAAGAAGAGAATCAATTCGCTTGAACCAAGTTTGTTGAAAATAACAAATTGTTGCCAAAAATAGCAAGCACACGTTCGATATGCGGCCGAGAACTAAAAAATATAGAGTGTCAACAATTGGTGAACTTAACTTTATTTCTATCATATCAGAAGAACCTCACTCAACAAAGTAGCTCCTCAAATTGTTACGGACAACTTCAAGACATCTCAATGGGCAGAAATTGCAAGAACACCCTTGTGCTTAGAATCAGGTGCTCGGTAACGAGTCCCTAGGGGTCAGAATAAATTCCGAGTTCTCCACAACGCTGTGGCTCACATTGAGATCATAGATGTGGCACTGGAAACCGCATGTTCACATTACATTATTAACATCTTGAGCTTTATGTTCGAAAACCGTGATCTGATTATGAAAAATACCGCATGGCAGAACTCCGGAAATTTGCAACATCTGGTGTGATTCAAGACGGCCTTGCATCGCACAGTACACAGGTCTGTGCCATTTTGCATCTGTCGAAATGGCACAGACCTGTGGCGCTGCGATTGAATCTGCGACATTCGGATTAGCATCCGAGCGCTGTAACGACTGCTTCGCCCTGGCGGAGATAACTATACATTGCATTAGATTGTGTAAAACCTATAAGTTATGCAGTGAAAATTTTGAAGTGGACAGTCATAGTATATTAGTAATAAAATTTTGCGAACTATTTTCTCTCTTCGAAATGAAGTTTCTCACGAGCATTATTCTACATTTTTGCACAATTCACAGCTTTCATAATTCATCTCTTCGCTCCTCGTCAAACGTTTTACACTTGAAATTCCTGACTGTGTGGAAGGCTCGCGAAAGTGCGGAGAGGCTGGGTCTCCCGGTCCCGACATTGTTCCAGGCAGGAGTTAGATGTATAAACAGTGATATCGTTCCTTACGGACCAAATAAATGACTTTCCTCGCTCTCACACACACTTACAGTGTTATGAATGTCGAGAATAAACGTGCCCTTTTGTGAACATTGTGAAAGACGACGACAATGTAACTGAAATACTCTCGTTGTTCTCTTGGCCAATCCCCCAGAGTGGGTATGAGCCATGGATGCTAGGCTACAAACAAACAAACAAACAAACGCTCGTTAAGTTTCGCCTGTTTGGTGTTTTTAGCATGTGACATGTGTATTATTCTGTACGAGTAAATTATTCTTTTATGACATGGCCTCGCGTGCTGCAAGGACGCCAGCGAAGACATCATTTCAGAAGTGGGATGGTCATCCAGTCGCCAAAGGAATAGTAAACGGGAGTTGATCGGTGCATGGCACTGGTAACCCTAACCCTGAGATAGAACGCTCCGACAATAGAATCAACCTGACTGGCGCTTGAGACGTGAACTCCAACCACGGAGACACCACCAAGGCTTGTGAACTGCTACAAGCCCTTCGAGAAAAAGACAGACTAATATCGACCCTGCTAGAACAACTGATCTTGGCCGGCGCAGCACAACCGCAACCACTGCCAACGTTGTAGGTGGTCAGTGACTTAAGCCTTCATCATCCGTACCTTCAATGGCTCCAAAGACGCTCTTTCAGCGCCCGAGTGGATTGAGAATATACGCAAAACTTCGAATCACCAAGGGTTTCTAGCTGCGCACACGCTAGAAACTGCCAAGGCACAACTAGTTAGAGTTGCCAAGGACTGGTACCATTCGAGGAGCTCTCAAATACCATCGTAGAAGAATTTCGAAGTACATTTCCGTCGTAGCTTTGTCAACCTCACCTCTAGCGATTGCGTGACAGGTCATCGTCCACTCTCGACCGGAAGCACCGCGGTGAAAATAGATGACGCTCCGGGTCTACAGGAACCAGAAGCGACGGCTGCTATGACCCCCAAAAGACACGTGAACCACTTTTCAAACAAGCCTCGCCACATGTCGAGATATCCGGAGACAGCGAGCACTGAAATCGAAAGTAAGTGAAGAACCGAAGCCGAATATGCCTGCCAGAGAAAAATGAAACCTGTAAAACAAGTACACATCCGAAGCTGGAGGCAAGGAAAAGCAGATGAACTCCCAACCATATTCTATGCGAAAAAAAAACTGTGAGGCGGAGAGAGTGAAAAACAATCTTGGAATGCTGAAGGAAATGGAAGGAAAAAGGCAGCGAAGAAGGAAATAACAAGGAAGAAGATGAAGCAGCAGCTAACAGACAAAAGGCGACAAATAAGGAAAAACAGGAGGACAGCGAGGTTGCACAAGATAAAATCCCAAACAGCCAGCCAAGCCGAGACGATAAAGCCTAAAACAAGCTACTGGAAGGATTGGTAAAAAGTGCCCGGGAACAAACAACGAAGGATAACGAAGAGCCCCGGATTAGGGCTGAAGGAGGATAACCAGCCGATGTCAAGAGAATCGAATGACACCGAGAAAATGTGAAATGCCCGAGCGAATTCACAGGAAGAGTCCCCGCAGATGGGCCAACAAAACCCGAAATTCAAGCATGATCAAGCGTCGAAGTCTCAGTTTAGACAGGATGACACTGGCATTATCAAAGAGGACTTAACAAATCTGGAGTGGAAATGATCGCCCAGGAGTGAAGCCGTACCTACGGAAAGATGGTGGCTGTGGCGGCCATCTTACAAGAGTCATCATAAAGTACAACCGTCCAGCGATTAAGAACGGAGCGTTTCACTCGCATGCCCAATGAGTTTAATGTGGAAACTTTTTCGGGTCACATAGTGCTCCATGTGTGCCTTAGTGTTGCAAATTTTCCTCAGTAAGCCTCTAATTGGAGGCAAAGTTCTTTGAAAATTCAGTCACTCATACTGGTTTATGTGTGTTATTTTGTTGGGAACAACCATCTTTTAACGTAGAACTAATGCAGCGTTTACATTGACATATCAAAACCACTTGTTCTTTAAGTGCGCACTACTAGAAAAAAGCATGTTTCCACCATGATGGTTTAGGCAAAGTGGCAAAAGCTGCTTCCACTTCTGCTGGCAAGGCTTTGCAGAATCTTCCACTGAATCAATTTTTTAAATCATCTTTCGGCATCATGGGTGTTGTGGCTTTCCTCAAAGTCGAGGCAGCCAAGATGGCCGGACGCTACGACATTTCTGTAAAAGCTTCACGCTACGAACAGGCCACCTTCTGCGTTCCATGAAGATTAACGTGCCAAGGTATTGGTATAGCTGTTTTTTGTGTTCTTTTCCTGTTTCTTCTTTATCTTGTACAATTAGTGTGTCATTAAGTATTTGAAATAAGAGATTGCCTGAGCGATTGCATGAAAAAGCAATTAAACAACTTTGAAACAAGGCCTGAGCCTGAAACAAGGACCCGAAGAAGGGCGAAATGTTTGAAATGCACGTGTCTTTTTTGTGAACGGTGCGAAAAAGGACGACGACGTCACTGAGAGACTCTCGTGCAGTTTTGCCTGGGTGGCATCGGGGTTATGCTCTGAGAGTAAATTATTATTTTATTACAAGGTATTGTGTGCTGCAAGTAAGCCGGCGAATAAACTTTTTTTTCGTTGTGCCGCAATTCTCCACGGGGATAATTTATTAACGCGATAGCGTTAGAGAGCTCGTGTCGCAGAAAGTCTGCCGTCAGTGTAAGCACTGTTGGATTTGAGCGAAAAATTGTCCATGAGCAAAAATTTCAGAAAGAAACAAATAAAATAAAGAACAAAACGTTTGAATTCATTGAGAATTGAACCCGGGCCGTAAGCCTGACAAGCAGGTGTTCTACCTCAAAACAACGATGTTACTTGCAGCTGCTTCGGGAATAAACACTACATCAATGCCATGTAATGTGCAGTCTCCTTAACACATTTTGTTCGACAAGTGTCACGACCAAAATGAGCGCATTCGGCGATTTGTAGGCGCATTTGGGAGGACAATAAACCATGTCGAACAAGGCCGGGATAGTGGAGCCACCACCGCTAAAAACACACAAGAACTTTCAAACAGCTCTAAAAATGGACAAGTATGTCCATCTAGCGGAAAACATGTCATGCCTTTCCAGAGGCGTTGATCAAGAAAATAGCAAACGCTAGATAATGTGCTGCCATCTATGAGGCATTGTGAGACTCTTTATGGCCTCTGAGATGGCAAGCGGGCGGCGTGTATCTTGCAGGTTATGTTACTCTTGCTTTAGATAAAAAAACCTGCGTGTACCTTTCGCGCGCGTGCGTGCGCGCGCGCACGTGTGTTTGTGTGTGTTAGTGTGCCATCTGTGAGACATTGTGAAAAACGTGTCTCGTCTACAGCTCTTCATTAGGGCTGATGAATATTCTACGTTATTTTATTGGTTAATTACATACGGACCCGTAGGTCCAAATAGGTTGGTGATTTCAAATATCACAGGCATGGTAAAAAAACGACACGAAAAACGTTTTTGAACTTATTAATAATAAAAAGCGGAGCCATACATGAAGCGGTCAACATTGGAAACTGTTTTGCCTTTTATATCATTAACAAATATAACGAAATCACTGACAATTACAACGATGCCTAACACAAATTGCCAGCGCCGCTTCGTCTTGGGATGAAGTCAACTGTGTTCCTACTTTTCATTTCCACTGGGCATCAATTACAGCGTAAATCATAAGACTTATGAAGTAGAACAGCGTGCAGTACGGCCTTATTAATCTTTTTGCGGAGAAGTGACATACGAGCTGAACACATCTGCAAGCTATTTTGTGCACTTCCTTAACGCTGCATATGGCTGATGATTATGAACAGCCGTGACTCATCATTTGCAAAGAGTGGCAAGCATTCAACCACTCACTCGTGCTCAGTTAGCATTGTGTGATGACTGCTGTTTGTTTTACTGATTTGTCACGCTATAATAAATTGCTTGCTATACATGACGCCTGTATGGGGTGTATGGGTTAAAATGACTTTTAAGCACCAGTGTCGTTTTGTTGACGAATAGTTCACTGCCACGCATTGCCTATGAGTAGAATCCTATTTGAACATTCGTAATATTTTTCATCATTTTATTTCTTCACGTCTATCGGCTACGCAACCAATGACGACGCCCCTCAGCACAGGAACAGACGCCTATTAGTAATGCTCTGAACAAAAAATAACTAATTGAATAATTTAATAATGATTCCAGGTGCTTGGCTGAAGTAACATAAATTACCAGAACAATCAATTAAGACAAATTTAATAAAACAATCAGAGCATATCTACGGAGTGAATGATGATGAGTGGGGCGATGCGTCCGTCAGCTCATCCATGCTTGCGTCCATCCGCGCGACCATTCATGCGTCTATCCATGCGTCCGTCCATCTGTTCATGCGTCCGTACGTCCGTATGTCCGCACGTTCATCCATCCATCCGTACGTCTGCTAGACTGTCTGTCCGTCCGTCCATGCGTTCATCTAATGAACGCTCCAAGTACCGCCATCTCCCATCTCGCATCTCCTGTGGCACATACCCCCTCTAGAACGGGTATGTGCTATCGATGGCTACCTACCTACCTACCTACCTACCTACATACATACATACATACATACATACATACATACATACATACATACATACATACATACATACATACATACATACATACATACAGAGGAGCGACACACCCACGGCCTAAGTAGCTTCGCCCCTAAAAACAAAATGACCTTCACTATTTAGCCCTTTACGGCCTGATCCACACAAAAGGGTGGATGAACAAAGATGCTTACAGAGAAGCACGTACTTCAGTTTCAGTTTCATAACTGTGGCCTGCTCATGTGAGTGTTTAGGAGAATATATCGGTTTCAGTAGTTCATAATTTTCTCCACGAGAAGGCGAGCAATCACCCACCAAAATTGACGTCACAGCACGTGCGTCAACGTTGGCTCCCTTCAACAACGTAGTCAACGGTCCTGCATGGTGTACATTTTTGCTAGCATAACCATAATAAACTAACATTGACACTTCTAAATACATGCACTGCTCAAAAAGTGGTCATTCTTGCAGCACACACTGCGTACTCACGTGAGAAAAAGATAGACGCACGTATGAGTGGGCTGGGCTTTTGTCTTCGTGATATGCACGTGGAGCGCCGCAGGTTGACACGTTTGCGTGCGGTTGCGTCTGTAACGACTCTTAATTTACTGCAAATAGCCTTCCTGGCATCTTGTTGGAATTTAGTTAGTAGGTCTGTGCAGGGGTTCTCTGATGCGTACAGTATGCCACGTAAAGTGATGTTGCGTAGATTGTGATCAGGTGATCACCTTTTATGCCAAAAAAACATTTTGTGAATTTGTGCGCCAACCTTCATTATATTAGAAAGCATCAGTTTTACACTGTCCGTTGCATGGATTTAGAGTCATGGCGCTTCTTTTCTATAGATTGTGAATCACAGCGCCTCTTAAAATTGCTAAAGCTAACGAACTTCGCAAACGACAATTGTGGGTGCACAACATCCTTTTTTTAACATTCAAGAATTTTCACGTCAAGTAATGTAGAATAAATATATAAATAGTTAGACTCTTTACTTTTATTGTCAGAAATAAGTACCTAAAACAAAAACAAATTGACAGAGTTTTACATTCGCAGTTTGAGCCAAGTGATTGATGGAAACTGCAGTGAGAAAGACGTATTGTTGAGCAGTCTGCCTCCAAGCAAACTTGGTCACGTGGCCAACTCCTGCCATCTCCCGAGAACTCATGCCAGCTAAAGTAAAAGTACTGCTGTTAGAAGAATGAACACCTAGCTGCAGAGCTTTGCCTGGCTGGTGTCTCTAATGACTCGATGTTCTTTTTGATGTAGAAAACCATATTCAACATTTCCCAGGCTAATTATTGCAACGATTTTGTTAGGCGCTGCTGACAATACGATGGTGGGCCACAAGTACAAGCGTTCAAAAAACTTTGCTAAGAAGCCAGCAAAAGATCAAGCAGCTTCAGGCATGGCACTGATCAGTGGCTGCATCAGATCACCAATGCGCGAGAGAAAAGAAAGCTGCGAAAATTATGTTCCACAAGATCAATCCATAGAGAAGTCTCCTTATGTTAATAAGCGCTAGCCAACATCCTCTAGTTATAGTGATCAGTAAGCCATAACTAGCCGAACTTACAACGTGCGTCTGATCGTTAACTTCTACAAGCAAAAATAAGCACGCAATAGATAACACTAGTGAGAATTCAGCCTTCCCACTACCATTCATGCCATACCTGTAATACCATACGTAACATGTATTGCAATTCATGCGATGTCCTGCAATTATAGTCAAGCCATGTCATGCATTGTCGTGCGATTGCCATGCATACGTGGCCATTCTAGCGTGCTCTTTGTTAGAAATGAAATTGGTATGATCTTCACGACACGTGCATCGTGTCATTTGTGAAATTCGGGTCACAATGTGGAGGGCATGCCCGTCATTCTATTAATGTCCCGATGGCAGATGTATGAGTGTCATACGTGCCATCACGCGATACTCCATCGAGTGCACATGAATGTCATTACATGACCACCGTAGTATCCCCATGAAACATCTTTTATGTCGCGATATTCGTAATAACAATGTCCTCCTAACGGAAATATATCAAGCGTTTGATGAATTCTCTACAGTGTAGAGGCTTTTAGTACATAGTATAGTTATGTCGTACCTCACGACCCCCTTTTTGAGCACGCGGCGCGAGTGTGCGTGTATGTGCGCAAGTGTGTGTGTGTTCACACTGTTTCTTACCTCTTTTCTATCCATCTTTTTTCTCGTTCTCCCTTGTGCAGAGTAGCAAAACAGATGTTCTCCCGGCTACCTGCCTGCTTTTCTCCTATGCACCTCATTTGACTGCCCGACCGACCGACCGCCAGACAGCCAGCCAGATAGATAGATAGATAGATAGATAGATAGATAGATAGATAGATAGATAGATAGATAGATAGATAGATAGATAGATAGATAGATAGATAGATAGATAGATAGATAGATAGATAGATAGTGAGATAGATAGATAGATAGATAGATAGATAGATAGATTCTAAATGTGCCTGTTCCGCTAAGAAATACTACGAACATTAAAGTAAGCAGAGGCCGTTCGCGGTCTGTATGGGTTCCTTCGTTCAGCTTCGTTTAAGGTGATGTGATGAACTGATGTACAACGCAGGCATTCTGAAAAAAAATGAATTACTCATCGGAAGTCGAGTGTGTCACGAGTCTTTTTCTTAGTCATTATGGCGCCGTTTTCTCAATAAATATCTTCTTTGAGAACGTCGGCGTGTTCACAAACGGCGTTTGAAGATTTATTTCTTGTTTGAGATATTATTTTGTTGTTCCGTTTCTTCTATCGTAAGATTCCCGGCATTGCTGGTGTCACTAAAGCTGCAGTGAGCCCATTGTATATTAGAGACGATATAGGGCACCCATAACGCTATAGGAAGACATGGAACCCATGAGGTGTTGGAGCTGCGTGCCCTAAAACAGCTTGAGATGCAAAAGTCCACTCTCAAATGTTCTCCCAAAATTCATTGGCCAGCCGATTGTTCGCAGTCGCATACTAACCGCCTCAATGTACTTCTCTATTTGAAGTTCGTTTCAAGTTTCAAGTTCCTTAAAGTGGCCTGGAAAATGAAGTTCATTAAAGCTGCCTATGGCAAAGTAGGTTCCACAAAAAAATTTTAAATAGCGTGCCGCATAAGTCATCTTTTTCTGTGCAGTGAACAAAGGTGTTGTTTCATTTCACGACGCGTTGACGTCAATAGATGTATTTCTCGCATTCACATTTTTGAAGTAAATTGAATAGCTGATTCTATGGAGTTGTCGACACTGGGCGTGGCGAGTTCTGGTACTGGAATGATGCGACAGCAGTCCTCTACATAGTGGGAGAAGACGTTTGGAGCTGGAGAGAACAATGCAAGAGCTTATTTTCAGTGACCTCTATACCCAAGTAGGAAGTATAGTGACTGAGGGTAGTACGACATAATGATTCCTTATTATATTTGTAACAAAAATGGTCATTGTCTGCTAGCATTACGGCTTTGACTCCGGTGAAAAGTCATTGTGCATGTGTCTATACGCTCGCCGAGCACGAGGATTCAACTGTTATGCGTGTGGTTGACCCGTGGAAAGCAATAGGCACGCCACGCATTGATAGAGGGTAAGCACCTGCAGACAAACATACGTTCCCGACTCGCAAGATAGAAATAATGAAAGCGCACACACAGCGACAGCAGCCGCTTTCAATACGAAGCCAAATATGGTTGTCAAGATCCCGTACCGTGTAAACAGAAGCAATGATGCTTAGTCGTTTTCACGCATAGAGATGTAAAGAACGCTCATTATGTAAAGTGAGCCCTCTAGTAAAAACAGATTAAATCTTTAGGTGATTGAGAGGTTTCGGTTGAAAACGTATTCAAAAGATGTTTATAGCAACGAGTGTTTGAAACATTATTCCAGTAGAACGGAAATAATGCTATTCCTCACTTTTAATAATACTGAGTCTGGCAAGGCGTTCATGAGTGTGATAAAATGGGCATGAAGTGTGAGGGCACGTTAAGGCGTGGGACCAGGACCGCTCACCAAGAAATGCAATCGGCTCCAATGCGCCAACAGACAATATAATTACAACCTAACCCTTCAACTATACGCATTAACCGCTAGTGGAATTCTTTTCATGTAGTCCTGAGAGCTACAGTATAAAGGATCTCTAAATAATATGGACAATCTTCCCGAAGGGAACTCTGATGGGATGTGAAGCACCAGCGGTGCGCACGGCATTGATCCTGTAGAAACGGGCGTCGACGCGGGTGCTGCATATAATAACGGTTTGAAGCGAAACTCAATGTAGCATTTACAGCAGTAAACGTTTGTTTGAAACGCACAGACACGGGAGGAAGGACGTATTGAAGATGCTTGCGCTTGGCTTCTTCGGCTCTCATCTCGTCCGTGTTACCCGCGCGCCGTCTCTATTCTCGAACGTGATCGGCGTTCTTGACTTACACCTCGTCTGGGTCATTAGTCATCCATTTCCGACGCTTGCGTTTGGCTTCCCTGGCTCGCGCCTCGTAAGTGTTTCTAGCGCGATGTCGCCATTCGCGCACGCGAGTGGCTTCACTAACCCACAACGCCGGTGACAGGTGGAAAAGGTAAACATACACTAGCGGGAAGCATGCACCGACGGGGTGCCGCCCGTCGGCGTGATCACGCGGCAAGCAGTGGCATGCTGTGCACATTGCCGGTGCCGTGAGACCACGACTGGGCTAGATGACAGCGCGCCTACCCGCGGCTACATCTCGCGGACAGATGGAGAGAGGTGGCGCGGATGAAGAAGTTATGCCGACGCATTGCGAGCAGTGGAGAGGTTGAAGCGAGTGAGATGACACGCGCTGAGCGGCGACAGGCTAGAGAGAAAGTGACGTCACGCTCATGCACTGCGAAGAAAGGCAAGGCCTGCTTGGCACCACCCCGGTGAGGGGAGACAGCATTACACAGGCTATTCAAAGAGCTGCTGCACATCAAAATTTTCATTAGTCACGCTGGAAAGACCGTTGACTGCCGACGCCGGTCTACACGTCGATGCCTTGTCTGGCTTAGAGAAGACGTTGCAAGACGTGTTACCACGGCACGTGCTGTAGGGTTCCGACAACGAGAGCCACCATTGTGGCTCTGCCTGCTGTGTGTTAGGCTGGCAGCTCGTCGAACCGGTATCCACTTCCCAGCGTGCCACCCGGAACAGCATCCAGAAGCACACCGAAACATAGGCAGCTACTTTAGACGGCAGTCTGGATATCGGGTACCTGGTCTAGTCCCTCAGCTGGTTACCCAGCAGGCTCACAGGACTGGTTCGCCAGTTAGCTCGAGCAGCAGAACGCCTGTCACTTCGTCTCATTATATCTCGGATAGCCGACTCATCTGGTTCCTGGGCCAGTTGTCCAGCCCGTTCATCCTTGGTTCATACGTCCGTGTATCCGTTAGTGGATAGTTCGTCCGTTCGTTCATGCGTAGTTCGTTCTTCTATCCGTCTGTAGATCACGGTATGCATGTTCTGGTATTTATAGCCAAGCTAAGCCACTGCCAAAATTTTAGGAGTAAAGCGTCCTAGTCTCGCACTCCACCGTCACCACCGTCACCATGGAATTACCTTCAGCGGGTAAGCATGCCGAACATAACAACAGCGGCATGCTCCCGCCGCAGCGAGAGCGCTATCGCGGTGGAATATGACACGTGCTGCACCGCGCACGCTGCACACTCACTCGCTCAGTCTTTCTCGCCACCGAGTGCAGCAAACGCTCTCCCCACCCACTGCTCACCCTGCCGCCTTCACGAAAGCCAGCAGCGAAATAAGGTGCAAAGTCATTTACGTCCCACTCTAAAAAGCTTCGCTCATTGGTTATTTTTTAACACGGAGCAAGTTCTAGTTTTTTTCCTTAAATTTGTTATCGTGGCACTTGAGAAGTGCCTTCCAGAAACGGCTTTGTTCTCCGTGCGCGCGGTTGTGTACGCTGAGGACGTTGCACTTAATGTGCTGGGTCCGATTCGACAGTTTTCATGTAGGTGCGCTTGTATCCGGAAGGGCCTAAAATGTGCGCCCCCTTTGTGAGAAACAGTGACGTCACGTTATCGGTGCAAAAACCGAGGCTCTTCTCGTCCATCTTTTGGGTGAGGCCCAGCCACTACTCCCCTACCTTCGTATGGATGGTGGCCGACAGTCCGGTGCAACGACGTCTGATACGTCGACCAGACGGTAGACATTCACGTCCAATGATTTCCGGTGGGGCGATTCGTACGCCAGACGACACGTCGCATAGGGTCGCCATCCGCTGGTCAATTAATTGCTTAAGGCAGCGGCTACCTCGCTGCCTTCGCTAGCACCATCTACGACGTGATGACTTTGAGTATCATTCACAACGCACTGCCATTATGCATGTTCCTAGCGCCACAATCATGACTCATTCACTATGAAAACAGCCACGTGATCCGTATGTGTCAGGGAATGCCTCGGATCTCTAGTGTGCCTGAAACTCTCGCGGAAGCATAAGTGGGGGCTTGCGCCGCTCACGGTAAACCTTCACTAACTGAGCCATTTGGAGCATGTCCACGGGCACCCGATTTCCGCAACCTCCTCACGCTGTGACGTGCTACGCCAAATTCACAAAACTGCCAGATCCTGGATGTGGGCAATGGTGTTTTGTATCCCGCGTGCCCTTCACACTGGCCGCCCCGTCACCAATAAATGCCCCTTCAAGTTAGCCTACACGTGTCTGGAGTACGATTTAGGTATCACAGCCATCTTAATATTATGGTGCAGAAAGCTGGGGCACGGATGTACGACTATCTGGCCGGGAGGACGGGTGTGTTCACCGGTGTGTTTTGCGGCTACCTACAAAGCTTTCCCGCTCAGCATGCAGCGACAGTGCCGTTTGCGGTACTGAGTATCCACAACAGCGTAACTAGGCGGGCTTTAGCTGGCTGCCGACTCTCTGCGCGAGTCACCAGCCGTAACGAGCAGCTGCAATCTTCTGCAACTTGAAACGTGCCCTGTACCCGATTGCGTGAAAAGAACGCAATCCGCTTCATTCTCAGAGCACCGCACTCAGCTTTCTAGGCCTCAGGGGCGCAGCTGTGATCCAGACTTTCAGTGCTCCCTTCACACATCGGCATCGCAGAAAACGAGGCTGCAGAAGAGATCGCCGAACGTGTGAAGTTCGCCAAGATGACGCTGACGGACTATACCGAAGCTCGTTCGACTAGCCACACGATAACTACGACTAGCGAGGTGATCGAGTTTGGCTTGTTAGTATACCATTCTGCTGCACTGAAGCAACAAAA
Organism: Rhipicephalus annulatus; assembly: GCA_013436015.1. Classification (NCBI taxonomy): domain Eukaryota; kingdom Metazoa; phylum Arthropoda; class Arachnida; order Ixodida; family Ixodidae; genus Rhipicephalus; species Rhipicephalus annulatus. The sequence goes on from WOVY01001209.1 coordinate 115,839, forward strand.
ATGTTGAAAGTTCAGCGCTCATCATTGTCTGTGTATCATCCATTGTGTGTTTCTCGCGCTGCCGTGCAGCAACCATTCCAGGGATTCAGTGTGTGACGATCCTGACGCGTGGGTCACCGATGGCCTCCTCCCCGTGCCAGCCTGTGGTCGTTCACCCACCGCGAGCATGCGCTCCTCTTTGCCTGGTGTACCAGCTTCATGTGGCCTACGGAAAGTACCGTCTCTAAGACTAGATACTGCGCCAAACTACGCCGATTGCATCCTGGTGGAACCCTGTGCCACCTCTTGTGTGAGCGTGGTTATGCCTTGGAGTCCAAACTGAACTTCATTGTTTCTGCAAAGGCAAGCAGTGTCAAAACCAGCGAGCAAGCCAGGCTGACGCAATCACCGCCGATGGTGTGTCTTGCGCAACGCATGACAAGCTCCCTCCACCCACGGGTTCAATTTCAGCACGATGATGCAGTCGATGTGATCTAGCTCAGCGCGTCTTACGCAAAGCGTGGCAATACCGCTCGCACATGGATGCAATGCAGTGGTGGTTCCTGATTGGACGCCGCTAACGCAATTCTCCTGCAGTTTCTCATTGTAGGCTGCTGACGTAAAAAATACCCAAGGTCTCTAAAAGAAATAAGCGGCGTGACCACAAGCGACCGACGATAGCGTCAGTGCAGACAATAGCGTAAGAGCGTCCGAAGACATTTCGGCTCTTCGAGCACCTTAAGCTGTTAATGTTGCCTTAACTCACCGTCGCCTTGTCTACTGCGTTTATCAGCTCTGCGCAAAAGCAGTTGTGAGCTCAGAAACACGCGATATCCAACAGTGGCGACAGCGACGCCCTGCGGAACAGTGGTGGCAGCGATGCGCTAGGTAACAGTGGTAAATTCTTGGGCCAACGCTGGATAATATCAGCATTGCGTGCAAAACTTTTCTAGTATTACCATTCCTGTCATTGACGCACATCGAATGCCTGAGCTCGTTAGAGTGGTGTGGGACGCAGAAAAAAAAGAATGCGTTTTGCATGTGGAAACAAGCCTTAAACGAAAACCCCTTTCTCATGGCACCCAAATTCTCTAAAGGCTTTGTCATTCAATATAGCGCGAGTGATCGCGGCATGGGAGCTATATTTTGTCAGGATGACAGCGCTGGTACCGAAAGGCCAGTTTTGTATTTACGTCGAAAACGGAGCTGCAGGGAAGAGGCATACAGAACCTCTAAAAAGGAATGAACTTGCCTCGTGTGGGCCGTTCAAACACTAGCCTGTAATGTCTCTGGATTGAAGTTTGGGGTCGAAACGAACCACTGTCCTTTAACCTGATCAAATACAATGTCGCCTAAAAGTGGCCGGTTAGTGAGGTGGAGCATGATACTACAACAGCACAACTTAGAATTTCGCTAGAATAAAGGAAATCTAAACGCTATTGCAGACGCATTGAGCCGTGTGTTTTAGTTAGTACGTTCTTTCGGTCTTTGGCTGGCGAGTCAGGGAAAAATATAGTCCTCGCCACGGTCTTAGCCGAGCGCTCCTGTGGAGAGTGATCTCAAGGGGCCAACTATATACTTCATTGAGTTCTTGCACGTGTATCATTTTCAGGTCTCAATTTAGGGGTTTCGTGTCGCACATGTGCCTCTTGATGTAAAGGGAATGTAATTTCAATAGAAACGTAGTGAGGTATATATTGTACTATATTGTGTCTGGTGTTCTGTTGCATAACAGAACGCACTTGTTTGCGCCCAGCCGCAGTGGTCTAGTAGCTGAGGTACTTGGCTGCTGACCCGCAGGTCGCGGGATCAAATCCTGGCTGCGGCGGCTGATTTTCGCAGAAATGTTGTAGGCCCGTGCGTTCAGATTTGTGTGCACGTTAAAGAACCCCAGGTGGTCGAAATTTCTGGAGCCCGCCACTACGACGTCTCTCATAATCATATGGTGGTTTTGGGACGTAAAACCCCCCATATCAATCAATCACTTGCTTGTGTCGCCTGTTGTCATTTATGGCGCAATTAAAGCTATGAGTTCAAAACATAAGTGCAAATAAATGCTAACGTTGAGCAGCAGGTGTACAGCGTTTATAATAATTTTGACAAGCACGTTATGACAAGCCTGACAAGCAAGCGTTACGATTCCCGGGTCATTGAGTCGCACGCAACGCCAATAGACCACTTGACTTCTAAAGAAAAAACGCCAGGCCAGCGCATAAGGCGCAGCACAGTCACAGTGAAAGCTAGAACAGCGACCTTTCAGAGTCTTTTCAAAACACTTATTGGTAAGTACTGCAAGCACACTTGCTTGACACCCACCAGGGCGTTAGCGAGAACTTCTTGGGTAGTAGGCTGGCATTCGCTATGCTACTTTTTAACATTCTTTTGAAAGCGTGGTAGGCCCTAAGTACTTTCAAAGAATTTTGTGCCAATTGCTCAAGCAGCGGCTGACAACGATGAGAAATTATGGCTGAAGTGGGTATGCGCTACAGTTATTAGGGGAACAAGAACATGCTTTTGTAATGTGTTGGTGCATTGTACAGCCCACCTGGAACGCTATTCGCATTGCGCGAGGACTCGTTGTGGTTTCGCTGTTTTAAAATGCTTTAAAAGTTGTAATAACGCGATTGCTTTGTCGACATCAAGCCTGTCTAAGGCAAGTTTGCCAACAAGTCCCAAGCACCGGCGTAGCTCAGTGGTACAGTACTGCGCTGGCTCCCGGCGGACCCGGGTTTGAGTCCCAATGTGTCAATGACGTCAGGTTTTTTTTTCAATTTTGCTCAACGTGGTTATGCACACCGGTGGCGGCGGCGTTGGCGGCGGACAACTGCACGTGACCCTAGTTGTGATCTCATAACAGCTTTCGCTGTAAAAAAAAAAGCAATGCTCTCTAAGTAGAGGCCAGCAGACACGTTTTCCAGTGGTGGGAAATCTCTTTCGACTTTGTTTACAACGTGGCAAGTAGCATCGCGGCATTTTGCATTGTATAAGATGGCTTGACCGTGCTTGAACACCATTACGAAAAACGATGGTGATAATAGCTGTAATAAAACATTGAGAAACAATGCTTTTTAATAAGAGATGTGTTTGCATTTATGTCAAAAACGGAAATGAATGATGCACTTTACGAAAGCAGTTGTTGGGTTACCCAAATGACGGCAAGTTCCGTACATCTCATCAACTACGTAGCATTCGGCATGCGAATGCGCACACAGCCCGAAGAACGTTGCGTATTTGGTGGTAATGCTCCGAGACACGCAAATACTCTCCTCCCATTGTACGAACAGCAAGAGAAGGAGAAACACCGACATTATTGCTCGGCCGTAACTATATACTTACGTCCTAGCTGCAGAACTGCACCACTGCATGCAGGTGAACGTAAAATATTTCCTGATTTCTGTATATTTTCTCTAATTTGGCTAGCCACTGCTGTCAGAGTTCTTTGTGGAAGAGAAAGCGTTTTTTAGGCGAACACTGCATCATTCGATTATCGGTGTAGTGCAAAAATAAACTAACTCTAGTGAATGTTGTAAACAAATCTTTGTTTTGTGATCAATGCATGGAAAAAAATTAACTTTTATTCAAAAAGTGAAGCAGAGCTTGCAGATCTTTTATTAGGCAATAAACATTATTCCCCAACACTGTATACTGTCCGTGCTACGACATGTCTACAGTTTACTGAATTGCTGTAACGTGGAATCTTTTGAGATACTGAAAGTCTTGCCAGGAGAATGTTCGTAGCAGTCTTAAGAGCAGAATTTTATAGGAAAAGAAAAATTTGGACGAAGTTGAAAGCTCCAACAACACGCTGTGTTGAAAGAATTTGCAATCCCTATAAACAGTGCCACACCGATTCACGTCAGATTTAAACTGATTTATTACTTTTTTAGTGTTTTTTACAGACAGCACATATGGGCATTTAGTTAGTAGATAGAAATCGATAAATATTATACTTCTTTCCTCTTTTTTATTAAAAATTCGAACCTTTATTTAAAACTTTGGTGCATTAACTCAATAATATATTTTACCGGCAACTAAGATTCGATGTCCATTCAATCGTAGCTAACTCTATTCGAATCTATCAAGGCTTCACGAAATCATTGTACGGCTGCGTTCACGTCTGTGTATAGCGCGCGCAAGTAGCCGGAATTGTTTGTAGGGTGTTGCGGCATTGTTTTGCGGGGCTATGTAACTACTAAGCCACAACATTGCCGGTTCACTCGTAAACACCACCGTATATCTTGCAGTAAAAAGACACAATTAAGAAAAATTCAGACCAACCTTATTCGTCGATGAGTTTGGAATGAAAAGTTCATGCTCTGTGATGACGCACATATATAGAAGACGATGATGTATACAAAACGTCCATTGTTTTTCTAAATTTCATTTTACCAGTACACAGCATGATATTCCAAAGTAGGGGCATGAATAGGCTTCAAACGGCTGCTTGGGGGGGGAGTGATTTTAAATGAAGATAAAAGTGAGCACCGTAACTGTCTCTCAGGGGGAGGACACCTCAACAATAGCTCACGAGGGATGAGGGTGAGAAGGGATTAAAAGGATACGATTAAACGGTTGAGAAATAGAGAGAGGGGAAGAAGAGAGCGAGGCTGAGGGACAGCGAACGACGGAAGTAAGGAGAAGACAGGAAAGATAGACGTGGTTGCAGGAGTCCGACGACGGGGCACTACTGGCGAGAGCTCTTGTCGGCGGCAGGAGATGGCGTAGGGCTAATCCATTCAGCCAAAGCTACGCTGTCGTCGTCGTCGGGGACCGGCGTGAAGAAGTGGCGTGGGACCAACCCAGTCGGCCAGAGCTGCACTCTCGTCGGAAATCGCGAGGGCACAACCTGTCGGCACGGAATCCAGTGAGCGAGTCAAACGGCTGATACAGTGTACGATACGGGCTAAGTCTTGGTATTCTGTATACGCGTTTCTGTCCATGTCCTCGTCTGTGACTCATTCATACATCCATGTATGTAGCTGCAATGCGTACTTGTCATGGTGATTACATTAAGTAACTAGTAGCTTCTAATCAATCTACGTGAACAATCGCACTTAGCTTAATATTGTACACATATTTTCTTAATTGAATCATCTCGATATGGCAATGAACATGCACATATGAATGCCCATTAACTAAAAATTCAGCATTGTATTGTTTATTCGAGTCAGCCCCATCCACGACCTACTTTGCGAACTAGCGGGTTTCACTAATCAGCATTTTATTATCTTAACTTACTGTAGGTTAGTGCTTTTTGTGACAAGTAAACTGTTAGTATTTAGTTAGTGAATAAGCAGGCCTTTTTCCCAAGAGTGCATGCTTAAACTAATGTCCTTTCGAAATCGTTTAGGCTTAAATGCAATTTTGCTAAAGTGATGGCATAGCGAATCTTCACGTCCAGACTCGAAGAGGCGCCGCCTTGGTTACGTGGGATCTTCTGCTTCGGCTGGCTACCCAAACCAATCCTTTGAAATGTTTATTCTATCTCTCTTTGTATGGTTTATCATGTACAACAGTTCCTCGCACATGCAGTTCACACAGCGCACAGTTAATCGGGCACGAATATGTGCTGCGCTGAAATACAGGGGCCATATTTGCAAAACTCATTTACGAGAAAATTTTCGCACAAGAGAAATTTTGTCGCCTAAGTCGATTCACGAAGCGAAAAAAATTCGGAAAGAGGCCATCGTTGTCACATCGGCTGCGGCAAGAAAGCGCGCAGCTGCTGCATAGCAACATGTCAGCGATGGTGATGCAGTTGCTACATTTCGTTTAGTAACCGAAGAATGCTCCTAAGTGAATTCACGAAGGAAAAGTTCGCGTAAAAACAGCGTGGCTACGAGAAAATTCTAAGAGTGGTCCGGGCCACTCTTACGAACATTGTGGCTACTTAGAACCTGCATACGCGGTGGAATACCTGGGTGCTGTGGCTGAATTTGTGTTAATACGCTGCTATGTAGGGCTGCCTGATGACTGCTAGTGCGTTTTTCTTCATTTGTGTGCTTTGAGTCTCGTGTGCTGTTTCCATTGTATGGAATGGACAGTACTGACAGTCACAGTCATCCAGTAAGCTTGGAGTCGAAGTAATAAAGAATCGGATAGGGCGCCAATAGTGTAAAATTATGCATGCAAAGACTTGTGGTTGGATGAAAACGAAGGTGCTATATGAGTGGTCGGTGAATTCGAACACGGCACGGTATATTGTCAATCTTTATTTGTCATGTCGTTGTGTTGCGTCCCACATCATCAAATTAAAAGTACAACTCGTGATGCTTGTCACATTGGCGGAAATTACCAAGCCTAATAGGAGTACATTATCTTGACGCTATTAGAAATATGCCCCGCCGTGGTGGTCTAGTGGCTAAGGTACTCGGCTGCTGACCCGCAGGGCGCGGGTTCGAATCCCGGCTGCGGCGGCTGCATTTCCGATGGAGGCGGAAATGTTGTAGGCCCGTGTGCTCAGATTTGGGTGCACGTTAAAGAACCCCAGGTGGTCTAAATTTCCGGAGCCCTCCACTACGGCGTCTCTCATAATCATATAGTGGTTTTGGAACGTTAAACCCCACATATCAATCAGCTATTAGAAATATAAAGGAACTGAACTTTTCACTTCGTCGTTCGTAAACACTGTTTTGTGGTTGTACTCTCGTACACTTTATTTGGTTTTAACTGTAATGGCCACGGTTTGTGAAGTACAGTTGCCGATTCACTTTGGGACGACCAGGATCGGGCGCGTACTTTGCAAACCGAAGCGTATTAACGTTGTGCGCGATTACGCATAAAACAACAAACAAACTTTTCCCACCCTAAATGTTGGGAAAGCTATGCGGGAAGCATTAATATTTCAAGCAGTTAGGACGCAATGGCTCCAGTAATTACAAACGACACCGGACATGTGCAAACCTTTATAATTCTCGAGCGAACCTTGGCTAAATTTATCCCTTCGACAATTACCAGCCGTTTAAAATGGTGCAAGAATATCATTCCATGGTAAAGCTAGCCACTGATATGTATTCTGCGCGAGGAAGCGACCACCTGAAATGCGAATATGGCGGTGTGAAGGTGAAACTCCCACCACATGCTCTTATCGAAGCAGACGACGGCTTGGCCCACGAGCCCAGCTTTTGATTGGTTGTGAAGCTGTACTCTCTACATCAGGTCATCTTATGACGTTACCAAAGCACTTCCTTCATAAATAACCACTGTCGTGTTCATCGTATCTTCCCCCCTCGCAGCAAAATAAGAGCAAATTTCGTCTCGCCATGAAAAATGCGCAAGTACTTTTTTAGAGCTTTCATACATGCTGCGCAGTTGTCGAAAACAACATGGCGTCGTAAACTGCGTATCAGTCAGTGTGAACTTTAGTTTGAACCTGAATTCCTTCAGCGTTCGTCTGGATGTGCTGTGTGGTGTTCTAGTGGCTAAGGTACTCGGCGGCTGACCCGCAGGTCGCGGGATCGAATCCCGTCTGTGGCGGCTGCATTTCCGATGGACGCGAAAATGTTGTAGGCCCTGGTGCTCAGAACTGGCTGCACGTTAAACAACCCCAGGTGGACGAAGTTTTCAGAGCCCTCCACTACGGCTTCTCTCATACTCATATGGGTTTTGGGTCATTAAAAGCCACATATCAATCAATCATCGGGATGTGTTGTGATCACCGCTGCTTTTTCGGTGCTGTTAAGTGGTGTGAAAACTAGCAGCAGTGTATTGATGTACGGTGGCGTGTAGCGAAGCCCGTGCCTCAGTGAGTTTATGAAGCGGGATCAGAGCCTGTGCATCAGCAATAACTAGCACTCGAAAAGAGTGCAATGTGTTTTTGTGCGCTGATAACAGTTCGCTCGCTTCACTTTGTACTCTCTCAGTTGGCTGCTGTGTGTTTTGGGATTGACAGCGCCTTGGCACGTTACCAGAGTGACCCCCAGTTTGACGGTAACGTATGAACCACGCACTGTGTTGCGTTTTTGCTTCGCCACTGGTTAGCTCGTGCGCTTCTATTGTGAGCAGTCTAGTGTTAGTGAGTGAACCAATGTTCGTTGTGAACAGTGGTGCTGTGTTGACGTTTACAAGACTTCTGAAGAGGCTGTGTTCGTGTGACTGGAAATTGAAAAAGAGCTTTGATGACTGTTTTGCCGTGCGAAGTTGCGGTGGTGGAGCTTGGAGTTTTTGTGTATTACCTCTCACTTATGCATTTTGTGAGAACCATAGTCCAAGCACCGTGTTGTGTCGAGCGGAAGTCGCAAAATGCACCATTCTGTTGTAAATCATGTTGCTTTGGCAGCGTGCCTAAACTGTTCTTCGGGGAACTTTTAAGTACCTGCCAGCCACAGCCCGTGAACGTGAAGCTTCTCTCCTGCCCTCAGAAAGGGCAAAATTTCACTGGTGCTTTGCTTTGGATGAAGTTGTAGGCCAGTACCGGCTAAGTACAGGCTTTCTAGTCCGTCTGGCCATCGTTTTGTGGGGCTTTGGAGCCTTGACAACAGCGACCTATGACCAGTTATTTAGCCTTACCAGTAGACGAGCACGCCTGGCTGGCACTTAACTTCTACGTCATCGGCAGCTTCCAGCCTACAGACGTTCTTTGCCTGTTGGACCCTGACCACACTTGATCCCTGATGACACTGATGGCTACTAATTTCCCTGCCACCGGTGAATGAAACTTGCTAAACTAAATTATTTGCTATTCACGCAGTGCTATAACGTGTGCAAGTTTTTCAGCCCAGCAGATGTACTGTTTCCCCATGTTAAGTTCAAGTATAAAAAATTTACTCCTACCGTTGTATACACACATGTATTAGAGAGAGGGGTCAAACACATCAGCATTTTTGTGATTGGATTCAAGCGAGCTCTTGTTTGATTATAAATACGAGCCTGTCCATTTACCTTGTTTGATTATTGAAAATGTTAAAGTGAATTTGTTTTCCAGGAGCAAAGTTTCACTTCTAGAATAAATGTTATGTTTAAAAAATAGTTTGATAGAGAATTGTCGCTCTGACACCACTATACTTCACTAGGTAATATATATTGTGGTATGTAAAGCCAACACAGGACTTAAGTTTGTTTCAAAGTGAATATATCTGATTTTATCACATTGACGGAGTGATAGCTCTGCGTTATAGTCAAATAAGTATTAGATGTGAGTGGTTTTAATGATGGGTTTTTCATCATATGACTATTGCCTCTTCGTAGAAATTAGAGTTTGTTAGGGTCCTAGGATGCATTGGTGGCACGCACTGGGACATCAAGCCTCCTCATCACTTCGAGCGCCTCTACAGAAATAGGAATGACTCCACAACTCGTGAAAGTTCTTTGCTTTGTTTGCTCACAAAATTACCGCAGGGCGAAATAACTGCACCGTGTTTTCTGAAAAGCATTAGCACTGATACACCTCCCAAGAAATGCCCCGCCACGGTGGTGTAGTGGCTAAGGTACGGCTGCTGACCCGCAGGTCATGGGATCGAATCCCGGCTGCAGCAGCTGCATTTGCGATGGAGGCGGAAATGTTTTTGCCCATGTGCTTATATTTGTATGCACGTTAAAAAACCCCAGGTGGTCAACATTTCCGGAGCCCTATACTACGGCGTCTCTCATAATCATATGGTGGGTTTTGGACGTTAAACCCCACATATCAATCAACAAACCTCTCAAGGAGTCTACCTCGTTTTACGTAGACACATATATATAGGCGTAAGCGTATGCATGTTCTCGCATTCCGGATTTATCAAATTGCTGCGGTGCATAAAAACTGTGCCAGTGCGCTCACAATTTCATTTGATTTCTGCTGTTCTATATTTATGCACAATTCGTCCGCAGGCACAAATGATGCCCCTGTGTCTTGTAATAAGAATATTGTAAGGAATGCAACCTTTTACGTTCAGCTACAAAACACCCATTTTGTTACCACTATACCATGCTCGATTATATGGAATTAGTTGAGTAGCAGCGCAGCTGTATCAAATATAAATTAACTGGTCGCGCTAAACAGGGGAAGACATTTAGGGCACATCCTCAAACATTGAATGCATCAATACTTGCAAAGTTTTATCGTGTGGTGTACCTGGAGTGTTGCTAACTTGTACTTTGTGAGAAAGCGCACAGAATATTGCCGAAAGCCACTGAGCAAATACTTCTTTAGCTACGGGTATTGATGAAACACGAGCGCTTGGCTTAGCGCAGGACACCCAGACGTCTGTTACAATGCGGCAGTGCGTAAGCGCTGTAGAGACGCCCACGGAACTGGAAGCTTAGATGCAACAAATCATTGGCCATCATCGTATACTCTCGACGCTAGAAGCTTTGCGTGCTACCTTGCTATCATCGGCGCACTTTTCTTTCTTTCCCTGTTGTTTCACCAGCTTTCGTGTGTCCTCCTCGCTTTCTTAAGTGTGAAATAAGTTAAATTTGTTCCGTTGCTATTGTGGCCCCTCGATGATATTGTGGCCCCTCGATAATGTGGCCCCTCGATAAGCGTCAATACGTATCACAACCTAGAGAAGCACGTTTTTGAATAGGTGTCCAAATAGCCATCGACCGCAGAAGCAGATGCAAAATAAAGTGAAGGATGGGGAGGCAGCAGGCTACTAAGGTGCCAGCTAGCGGAAAAAAAATCACCAGGTGTAAGGTGCGTGTGCCGTTATCGTATAGTTCCACATGATGGGTAGCGTGGCATAGAGCCGTGGTTACGCGAATAATAGAGGTAAACTTAGGAGCAACGCGGTATATAAGGACAGATAATAGTAGGTGCGTTGCTTATACGTGTACAATGCTTGTAATCAGCCAAGACTTTTCAAATAACTTCTTTATTGTTACATTCTATGGTGTGACTTAATATGTTTGAAGTCCGGAAAACAGCACGAACACGAAAATGTGCTCTATTTTTAGAAAAAGATGAAATTCTATTCCTCTTCCATGCCACGAAAAACACAGTTTATTCCATTCCCATTTTCAATTCTCTAAACTTTGTCACCATTCCATTCATATTCAATTCCGAGGTCACGTATATGTGGAATAATGCCGGATTCATTCCATTCTGAAGTGGCAACTCCGCAACACTGGCGCGAGCAGGCTTTGCTCAAAAATATTGAAAGGACAAACAGTTGCTAACGCTAGCTCAAAGTTTCCTAAATAGCTTACCATGATGCAATAGATTTTGAAGGCGTCCGTTTAGGCATGTAGTCAGTGGTTTATCGGTAAATATTCACTACCGTTATATGCTTAGGAGACGAAGTACTAAGCACATCGTACTTAAGGAAGGCGTATTGAACCCCAACACAGTCGAAGCACAAAATAACTAGCGGGTTCTCACCTTTCCCGCCCTCTCGTCCCAATTTTCGTGGCAGTCGTAGTAAGTGCCGTCGGCCCAGGTAAAAGGTGTGGCTCGGCCATGAACAAACTGGACGCTAGACAATAGTGCAGCCACCAGCCATATGACCAGAATGATGTGGGGACCACGCTTGCGGGTCCATCGGAAGCTCAAAGGAGACATGATGGCGTAGTACCTGCGTTTTGAACGAGCAAAAACACAGTGAGAAATACTGGGAAAGATGACAACGGTATGGGTTCTTGAAAAGGAACTTACGCAATGTGCACTATGTATTCTCCAGCCAAATCTAGTTTGTGCTGTGAAGTGAGAAACGAGGGTATTCGCTTAGCCATACCGAAGAAAGCTAGTACTGTTGCTTGTGTACTTGCCATTTTCTCCGTTATTTAATTAATTTATTTTATTTATTGCTTATTTATTTTTTGATTTTCAATACGTCGCTCCTTAGAGAGAAGAGTGGTAAACTTCTATGCACGTGGCATAAATTTACAAGAAGTGGGCCTCAATGGCTGACTTCAAGACGTGTGTTTGGGCAAGTTTGTTCATACTTGATCAGAAGCGAACGAGCGCTATGAAACGCGGGCATAGAGTGCCTAGTGTGCTTGTTTTCTATGTCCATGTCTTACGGCGCTCTTTTTTTTTCGCATCAAGCTGACTTTAAGTTTGCTTGCTCTGTTACGATGAAAATGGCGTTGGAAAGTCGGTAACAGTCTTCACAAGAAAGGCCCTAATCTATGCGCGACGACATTTTTGTTTTTATGAAATTTAGATAGTAAATCTGTGCACAAAAGCAAAACAAAAGCTTTTTTGCTTTTGTTCATCCTTGTATGGTGTAAATACAGTCTCTGCAAAATTTTGACATTAGTCTTGCTATGTTTATAGACAGTGTGTTTCACTAGGCGAGTAACGATCGGGAGCAGATAGGATTTATGTTCTTCAGTGGTTGCTCTGACGCAATGTTGTTTCGGAACCGCAAAAAATCTCCTAAGCCCAGACTAAGACATTTTGCTCGAGAAAAAAAATGCACAATTTTTCTCAATTGTTGGGTCCTGTGTCTGGGACGCAAACAAAAAAAACATGTCAAGCTTTCTAGCTTTTCGTAATTTTTATATATTTAAAATAGCGTTGCATATACTTATTGACATTTAGGCTCCCAAATTAGTTGCAAACTTAAGCCATCTCTCAGCCCTACGCCACTCTTTATGTGGAATAAGTGACTTGTGCAAGCAATTGAGCTTGCTAGCGCAACCCTGTCTTTACTTGTCTATGCAGCGTCCTAAGCCGCCCTCGATAAAATCCGAGACACTTGTGCTCCCTAGTTCATGATAGCTATGTGACTGCGCCTCAAAGGGTGCGTTATCACTGGGGGAGAAGTTTTCTTTTAATTTTTTTCCTGAGCTTCAACCTCACCTAAAATTTATGCCTTTGTGCAGCTACATGCTTAATAATGCAGTGAATGAACGTCGAGATTCTCACGCTGAGACAACAACCCGAAACGGCTGGGCGAATCTCGGGGCCTGACAGGCACTTAGTATCATGTGAACTGACGGATACGGGCGAAAAGCGAAGGCAGCCATAAAAACGCCTGCCTGTGTACGCAACAATCAATGGAGACCAGCGCGCTGGTTATAGAGTAGAAAAAAAGACAAGCTTTGGCCTAGCGAGAAAAAAAAATAAGCATTCAATACCAATAACATCAGGGAAACAAGATTATTATTACTCAATGTACGCACCAATCAACAGGCAATTGTGAAAATTAGGATACAACTACAGTTAAAACTTGGTTTAACAAAATCAGGTTTTACAAATTTCTTCATCTAAGGAAGAAATATATATTGTCCATAAGGTTCTATATTGTCATAAACGGGAACAAATAAAGCGTTCATGACACTAAACTCGATTTACTGAAGTTTTTCAGAAAACAATTGAGCAAAAATGCAGTGCACTTGGGTTTTTGAAATAATTACAAAGACGGCTTTACTTCGGACGTGTAATGCTGTCGCTAGAGCACCGATCTACGCTAGTCAAGAGTACGGGCTTTTTATTTTTGTTGTTCGAGGCTGCACGTCGCCGTCGTAGCGCTTTAACCTATCAAATTGCGCTTCGTGGTGGTGGTTCGCTGTCCCTGCAAATAAACCCACACGACACGCTGCATGATTACTTTCGCTATTTATTAACTTTTGCGGTGGATGGCACTGCTCGCCTTCTAGGAACTTTCTCGCTCTGCCTGCTTGCACATTAACTGGTTTTGTTTTCTTTTCTTTAGTTCTGTCAGCTTGAGTATCGACAGGCGTGACCACCTACCTTGCCTGTAACATCTAAACGTGGAATCAATTATTGTTCGGCGTCAGGCGCGTAGCCAGAAGTGTTTTTCAGGGGGGGGGGAGACCATTTAGATTTAGGGAGAGCACCCCCTTAAAATGGCCATTTTCGCTCTATAAGCCATTGCTAAAAAGATTCGGGAGGGGGGAGGGCACGTGCCCGGTGTACTACCCCCTGAATACGCTCCTACTCGGCGTGCCCTCGCGAACTTTCCCCATGTGCAGGCGTGTGTTTTACTGGCAACAAAAAGATTCGGGAGGGGGGAGGGCACGTGCCCGGTGTGCTACCCCCTGAATACGCTCCTACTCGGCGTGCCCTCGCGAACTTTCCCCATGTGCAGGCGTGTGTTTTACTGGCAAATAAAATGCCGTGGTAGCTTTCAGGTGACTCTACATTACAATTTTATATTTCGAAAGCTCCAACTGTATATCGACAAAGAAAGCACGCACTGAAACCGGCGCAATTAAATTTAGACTTGTAAGAACAAGTAAAAAATTATGAGACCAAAAAAAGACTAAATAACCCAAAAAAACATAACCAGTAGTGTAGCATCAAGCTCTACTGAGAAAAACAAATTGTGTAAAACATTTAGCACATGGATACATGACGAGAATTTTCTCTTAGTTTTTACGGATCCACACTCGTCACAGGAAAAATTCGTTTAGCACTTGTGAACTGCATTCTTTTGAGTAATGAGCCGTTAATTACTTTGAGAGATATGCACTTTTGATGTAATGCGAGACTGACATGAGTGTGATACACGTAACTACAAGATGAAAAAAACACAGTAGGTGACAACTCGCATGTTAGCTTCCACAAAGCATGTGGGGTGTTGCCTTGTGATTTGTAGAGATTTAATTCTAGCGACCATTGTCCAAATAAAAAAATAGGCGTATTCCACTCCTTCCATCGCTCCGAACGATCAAATGTTCGCCTCGTCGACTAGCGCATTGTTATAGTAGAGCGAACCCGGTCCCTATACTCCACGAATGAAAGCTATGGTGGGCTGTCCCATTTTCAAGTCTGAAGGAGAGCACAAAATGTGCACTGGCGAAGCAGGGTCGTCAGAACTTATACGAACCGTACTTTCGGGTATGTTCCCAAGAGCTCACTTATCTATTTACCCCCCCCCCCCCCTTAAGTACACTATGCACCCGTCAGGGCTGTAGCCAAACTTTTTTTAAGAGGTGGAGCTGAAAACATTGCCTGTTTTAAACAAAAACCTATTTTCGTTATTTATTTTAGAGAAAACACACCCATCCACAGATTTCTGGAGAGAAAATACGAGCCCATAGCCCCCCCCTCCCCCGCCAACAGGCCTGGTCCTAGTACATACGGACAACAGTGTTTGCTGTCACTGTGCAGAGAAATCTTGGTGTTTGGCTGATGTCTGCAGTCAATGCGTCCGCGACGCTACAGTAGGCTACAGTGCTTCACGTAGCGTGGCGCCATCTCTCGCAGAACGCGTCAATCCACGCCGCTACGAAAGCGCTGCCTCCGACATCGCTCCGGTATATGTAACCTGGTAGCGTATATAAAAAATATATGTAAGCTAGTAGCGTGACTTCCATGGAAGCCCATGTATCAAGTAGTTGACAGCACGTTGTCGCCTTCGTAATGTAAGCATCGACGGGACAACTAATAGCAAGCAAAACATGAAAAAAAATAAATAAAACCTCACAACCGTATGCAGTAGCGACGTCTTGCATTTGACCTACAAGGCGCGAAATTGATTTTTTTTTCAATTGCTGACCTTTCGCATGCTTTTGATTACCCGATTTCATTGCACCTTTACGGATCAATGATTGAATTCACGAGAAAAGAAGGAAGACCGACAAAAAATATTGGGCAAGCATGCAAGGTGGTTTATTAGTCAAATATTCTACTTTCAATACACAAGAATTACTTTGCAGATGTAGAACTTCTGATACAACTGTTCACGAGCACAATAGCACAAAAGTTCAAATACTAACGTTACTCAATCAAGAAAAACCACTGCAGTGAGACAGCACCTCTGAAAATATCTCCTTGGCAACCTAAGAGTAGAGCGTTTCCTTGATTATATAGCACGCTGCATTCGCCGTGACCGTAATTCGAGGGCACGCCGGCCGTGTGCCAGCGAAGGCAATCAGCAGTCAGAAGTGCGGCTATCTACGTATTCTGCGCGCTTATTCGGTTCTGAAATGTCGCGCCAGTAAACAACACATAAGCCAGTAAATTAACTCCGGAAGTTACGCATGAAACCACTGCGCAACAGTGAACGACGGCCGGTCGACCCAACAATTCACTGAGCTAAGAAGAAGCCCAGAAAGCATACGCCCACAAAAATTAGGTTCTAATAAAAGTGAGGCCTTCAACCATTTAGCGAACTTCCAGATAAGCCGTACAGTAAATATTTAAATTCGGATCATTTCTTAGTACCACCATGTCACGTGCCTTGCGTCGGCGTAGTTTACCCCCCGACTGGGCATGATCGCGCCTCACGTGTCGTGCGCATGCTTGCGTCTCGTGCCAACTGTTTGTTCCCCCCTCTCTCTCTTCTCGTGGAAGCGACGCAGGCTGCGCCTGCTAGTAAAAACCGACTGCTCTAGCTGCACAATACTTCACTTACCTCCCCTTACATGTAGGCACTTGATAGCACATGAGCGTTCCACCACTCGTTGAAGGCGATGCTTCTACTTAATTCAATAAATAAATAATAAAGACGAAATCGCAATTAGGCATTCCAAAATCATGCCAAACTATGCAACAATCACGCGATACCCCCCCGACTCTGGGACGCATTTACTCGAGTTCGCCCTGTGGAAATATGCTGTCGGCTATTTTTACTTTTCTTTTTCGCATAAAAAAACTAAGAGCATTTGAAAAAAAATTCTCTAGTTTTTCCGCTTTTCTTTATTTGTCCCTTTAACCTAGTCGTGCTTTAATTGCACGACTGGTGTCGATGTCAGTGGCAATAGGTTTTCAACCTTTTTTTGTTCCAGGTTTCAAGACCAATATGATCTGACCAAGGGGGTCACTCCGACCCCGTTGGCGTTCAAAAGAGCACTAGTTCTTCGCTAGCGTTTAAAGGAGCAAGTGTATAACAGCCTACCTGCCTTTGCCACTTCGCTACAGTAAATGATAATGAGACTTCAGTGCAGAAGAAGTTACAGCTTGAGTGAAAGTGTGAACAAACACTAAGATTTCTGTAGCAATATATAACTTGCAGAGTCTATGAACCACTGCCGGAGTGTGTATTGAGGTCCTGTACTAAGGGTGTACTGCTAAAAAGCACGATTGTGTCTTTAAATTTAGGTACGTTGCCCAGATGCCATGTTGTCTTCGTGCCCGTATGTTCTCGCTGAGAGCTGGGGTAAAGGCGCTAGTCTTTGGCTTAAGGTCACTTGATGGCCGCTCTGAAAGGTAACTATAAAATAAGGTGTTCTCGGCCACGCGTCGCACATGGCGCGGTTTGCGTCTTACATAAACGCTGTGTGACTACGTATACAGACCAGAGGCCTTCGTTATGCCCAACCAACACTTTCGATTTATTTTTTTTTCAATAATCAGACATTTCGTTTTCCCTACGCTCTCCGACGCAGTCCAAAAACTCGCCATCCGCCATTAAGGCCAATTATCGGTTTCAATAGCGGAGCACTGCACAATACTCCATTTAAAAATTGGGTAACCCTAAAGTTTTGCCTTTTGTACTTGAGCGCAATAGCGACATCCTGTTTCTAGAGCGTCTTTCTTATTGTTGTTCGTGTCACCTACAAGACCAACAAAAGGGATTGGTCACACTGTATCTTATAATGTAAATATTTATGCAATGCTTTCTAGAAGAGAGAAATCAAGTAAGAACACTATTAATGTTTCTTTAGAAAAAAAGAAGAAAAGGGCAAAGAGTTTGATAAACCAGAGTATGTATAAAATTTGTGAAAAAAGAAGGGGAACGAAAAATTGGATTCATTTGTCGGTACCACTAGCAGCGTATCCTTCAGGTTGCCTGAATGAATTTCTATAGTGCTGACATAATAGCACTACGGCCCGCACCGAACTGACTGGCTCGAAACGATAAAAGGGTGGATATATTACTGCCAACCCCAGCATACCAATCGGTCTCTCAAGAATTCTTCGGCGGAGTGAGGTGAAACAGCGACATGTGAGAAAGAAGTGATCTATTTGCTATTCATTGAAAACTGCACATAAGTTAGTTATTGAAATGCTGATTTGTAAAGATGATAATTTAACAACTCTACAACAAAACTTGTGAGGGTCACCTTACATTGACGGGAAAGGCATTTTGCAGTGTTCCATGTGAATTTCACGTGCCGAAATTCAAAAGATTGTAGGATTGATGTTTTGTTGTTTTTTTAAGACTAACAGGTTTTCGAGTAATTCGGCAATAATAAAAGAAAACTTTGGAGCTACCAGTACCACCGGTAAATTTAAATCGGCCGAAACGAGCGAGTCAGCAGTTTCATTCAGTGCGATTCCCGCATGCCCAGTGACCCAAAGAAACCGAACTTCTGATAGTCTACGCGGTATGAAAGACCAAATTATTTTGGGAAGAGTAGACTGCTTTTCGAACGTTAATTGCGTACAAACAGACAAGGCAACCGAAATAATAGTAGCTTTTTATTGCTGAGAACTTAGTTTTTGAAGAGTCAATTTTATTCCCACGAATCCTGCGAGATAAATTGGCGTGAAGTACAATGCACCCGCTATACGCGGCCTTAATAGAATAGGTGCAGTAGCTTGTGTGCCTATTGTAGTGATTTGATTCATATATGAGGTTGAACGTTCCGAAACCACCATGTGATTATGAAAGATGCTGTAGTAGAGGGCTCCGGAAATTTTGACCACCGAGAGTTCCTTAACGCGCACCCAAATCCGGCCTTTTTGTAGTAGGGTACCGGCTTTCAACCACGGAGTCATTATGATAATCACATGTTCTGATGCCCGTTGGCAACGAACGCTTGTACTACGCATTACTGCAGCATTATTTCATGTTGCACTGGGAAGCATGCACACAGGACATGTGTGTTTGTGAAGCATGAAAGCTACTTTCACTGTATTTCCAAGCATAGGAAGTTATTTTCACTTTTTTAACCAGAAAAGGCGTGGCCTTGGGGTAGAACATCCACTTACCACGCCAGCGACCAGAGTTGCATCCCCACTCCAACCCAAACAACACTGCTCCAGTCCCCACTCTGCTCCAGGGTTTTCGTCAATTGTTCCTTTTATTTGCATCATTCTCAATTTTTTGGTCAGGCGTAAGATGATCGATCATTTTTCGCTCACAGCCAACGACGCCGACGCTGATGCGGACACCACAATGTCTGCAAAACGAACTCTTTAAAGCTATCGCGTTGCTATAAGCTGTGGCCTGCCGCTCTTGCACTCATGCATTATTGCCACGTTCAACGGGGCTCAGTTTGAAATATTGTGTATGGATGATTATTGCACGCATTATACCTGATTGTATACATTACGCAACTCCATTAACCTTTGACATGCATGATGCAATCTGAAGATTGCAATTTAGTGCGATGCTCACATTTTCTACACAAAACCAGAGACAATAATTTCGTCTGGCTAATATACACCCCTCACCATTCGAGGTAGTACACCTGGTCATAAATTAGATTTGTTGGAATATTCAAGGAAAAGCTTTAGCTGAAGCGAATTGGGAAAGGGAGGGTGGTACACATTAGTTACGTGGGATTGTGACAATTGGATTTCAGAACCGTATGGAATGTGAATCGAATAGTGATGACAGTAGATCGAATACAAATACGATTGGAAAACTGTTTGAATAGTTTTGAAATAGTCTGGAAACAGTGTTCTATGGAGATCTAGACAGGTAACAGGCCAATATTCAAAGCAGCCCGATACTGCCGGAATCTTTCACTTGCAATAACTTTGACAAAGGATCAATACGGTTACATTCAACTGACAAAACATACTGAGTTACTGAAACGGACCATCAACTAGAGTATTCGATATATTTCTAACTTCAGGCTTGAGTGGGCGTGCGAACAGCGCAGAAATGCGGCACCGTAACTTTGCTCGCTTGTTTACACAGGTTGCTTCACTTCTTCACTTCTGCTCGTGGCTATCACCGACTGCTGGGCATGAGCCACGGACAGTGCTTTTGCCTGATAGCGACCAGTTTTCGGCCAGTCCAGGATTTGGCCGGAAACACCCCTGCAACATCTTCCCGAGCCAGGCGGCCACTTCATCCGTCGTGACGTCATCGCAAGCCCAGGATAAAAACGGATGGCACGAATCTGGCCTCTCCAGTGGGCGTGGGAACAGCGCAGAAATGCGGAACCGTAACTTTGCTCGCTTGTTTACACAGGTTGCTTCACTTCTTCACTTCTGCTCGTGGCTATCACCAACTGCTGGGCATGAGCCACGGACAGTGCTTCTGTCTGATAGCGACCAGTTTTCGGCCAGTCCAGGATTTGGCCGGAAACACCCCTGCAACATCTTCCCGAGCCAGGCGGCCACTTCATCGGTCGTGACGTCATCGCAAGCCCAGGATAAAAACGGATGGCACGAACCTGGCCTCTCCAGTGGGCGTGGGAACAGCGCAGAAATGCGGCACCGTAACTTTGCTCGCTTGTTTACACAGGTTAGTAACAATACTCCTTTATATGCAAAGAAGTCTAACAATGTGTGCTTGATGCTGTTCCCACGCCCGGGAGTCTTGTTGTCACTGTTAAGTGAATGTGTAGATGTTATATCTATGCTTGTTTTGCTATCTGGCGACGTTGAAGAAAACCCAGGGCCCAATAAAAAGGTTCCTGAGTCTGACGTATCGAACAGGGCTCATGACCCAAAATTTAGTGACATGTTTGCTCTTCTGCAGAGCGTGAACTCTCGAACTGAAAAAATGGAACAGGACCAAGTGAAGTTAACATCTAGCGTGAATGAAATTAAAAACAACCAGGAAGCAATCGAGCGCAAAGTTAACGACATCGACCGTAGGCTCGCCGCTGTCGAAGCAAAAGCGTGTGACAACGCCGAGGTCGGGGATGAACTTTTGCAGCTAAAGCAGCTAACCGACCATCTGAGCAGAGAAAACGCTAGGTTACACGATGAACATTCTCAGCTAGAGGATCGAATGAGACGCAGTAACCTCTTGTTTTACGGTTTGACAGACTGTCCGCAGGAGAAATGAAACCAAACTGAAGAAAAACTGGTTAAAGAGATCAGTACCGTTTTTAAGTCACCAGTGCCGAGCGAAGCTCTTGAGCGAGTACACAGGCTAGGAACGTACAGGCCCAACCAAAATAGACCAGTTATTGCTAAGTTTGCATCTTTTAAGTTAAAGCAGGAAGTACTATCGCTCAGCGGAAAATTCAAAGAGAATGGCATCACTGTAAGTGAGGATTATTCCCTTCAAACACGGCAGGCGCGAAAGAAGCTTGTAGAATTTGCCAAACAACGGGACGTTTCTTTCAAGCTTCGGTACAATAAGTTGCACATAGGTGATAAACGTTACAGTTACAATTTTTCTGACGACAGTGTGTACGAACTTGGCGGCGCCTCTGGGGAATTCGTTAATCGGCAGCTTTCAGGCGAACCCTCAGTATCCAGAGCACCGTTATCAGCTGCAAATTCGCCGCAGTAGCGACACGCGAGGGGTGGGGGGCGGTGCCTAAAAAATTCGCTTTCTTTTCTTTTAACGAACATCAGGAGTGTCTTATCGAAACGCGATGAACTAAATGCGGCGGTCGACTCATGTGACGCTGATGTTGTATTGTTAACTGAAACGTGGCTTACTTCAAAAATTAACAGAAGTGAATTGTTTGATTCTACAAAGCGTTTCAATGTGTATCGTCGTGATAGAGGTGATAGATGCGGCGGTGGTGTACTTGTTGCTGTAGCGGATCATATTTCTTCGTCTTTAGTGCCTGTTGTAACCAATTTAGAGATCATATTTGTTGAAATTTGCACATGTTATAAAAAGATTATCTTGGGTATCTGGTACCGTCCACCGTCCTGCGATCCGAGCTTTGTCAATAGCCTTCACGATGTGGTTAACATAGTTATGGAACGTTTTCCTAATGTACCAGTCCTTTTAGCCGGAGACTTTAACTACCCAAATATATTTTGGTCCAGTGATGTACCTCAGTTAAGTCCGTTCTCTACTGAGAGTTATAATTTTTAGAGCTTTTGTTCTGATTTCAACTTTACGCAAATTGTCACCCAACCAACCCGCATTACACCTACTACTTCGAGCGTTTTAGATCTCGTGTTAACCAACGTGCCTGACCTGTTCATGTCTCCACTTTGTTTGCCTCAAATAAGTGATCATTCTTTGCTCCATTTCACTATGGATGTTTGCGTTCCTCACCATGAAAATTATACTAAGCGCATTAGAGATTACGCTGCTGCCGATTTTGATGTCATCAATAGAGAACTTTGCTTATTTCTGGACAGCTATTTTGATGAATTCGAGGCTCGTTCCGTTAATTCGAACTGGATATTGTTCAAAGAAAAAGTAGCATACCTGACTGAAACTTTTGTTCCCCTGAAGCTAGTCACCACCAATAAGCATGCTCCCTGGTATAGCCAATCTTTGAAAAGGTTGGCTAATAAGAAAAAAAGGCTGTTTTGGTCCGCTAAAGTTTCGAACTCGCAGGCCAGATGGGATTCTTACTACGTTGCTAATGGGGAATATAGGAGGGCCACAAAAGCAGCAAAGGAAACCTACATTAATAACACACTCCCCAATATGTTAGCCAACAACCCGAGACAATTTTGGAGGGTGGTGAATAAAAAAGATACTCACGAAATAACACTTAAAACTTCGGACGGGGTAACCCATAAAAATGATTGCGCTGTTATTCTCTGTGACACCTTCGCGGCGGCCGTGTCAGGTCTCCTCAACAAAGGTTCAAACCCTGTTTGTCAAGCTAGTGGTTATCTCCCGATGGAAGCAATTCGTTTCGACACAGCAGGTGTACAAAAAATAATAGAAAATTTTAAAGTCTCGTCTTACGCCGGAATTTACAACATTATTTCCAAGTTTTTAATCAACACTAAAGTCTACAGCGCCATAATCTTAACAAAAATATTCGAGCAATCTCTGGAAGCGGGCTGTCTTCCGGATGATTGGAGTGTGGGAAGAATTATTCCATTGTTTAAGTCAGGTGATAAACTTTGTCCGGAAAATTACAGACCAGTATCAATCACTTCGATACCATGCAAAATAATGGAACACGTAATTTATTCGCAGCTTGTAAAATTTTTAGAGGGCAATTCTCCCTTTACTGATTCGCAGCATGGATTTCGTAAAAAACTTTTCCTGTGAAACGCAACTAATATGTTTTATACATGATTTGCAGTCTATTCTCAAACACGGCACACCCATTGACTGTATCTTTTTAGATTTCTCAAAAGCGTTTGACAAAGTACCTCATGATTTACTCATTTTAAAATTACGGAGCCTCAATATAGATGATAACGTCCTCGCGTGGGTGATTGCTTTTCTCAGTAACCGTTCCCAATTTGTAACTGGTAATAACTTTGATTCGCCCAAGGTCCCGGTTGGCTCTGGGGTCCCACAGGGCTCCGTGTTGGGACCATTGCTCTTTCTGGTCTATATAAATGATTTGCCTCTAAACATTACTTCTTCAGTGAGTATTTTCGCAGATGACTGCGTAATTTATCGGGCAATTAAGGGACATTCAGACGTTCTAGAATTGCAGGCTGATATGGATCGGGTTCAGGAATGGTGTGAGACTTGGGGCATGGCGTTAAACGTTAACAAATGCAAGTACATGCATGTTAACCGACACAGCACTAGTATCAGGTCGTATCATATTAATAATGTTCTTCTCGAAGTAGTAAATTCTTATCAGTATCTGGGTATCCACATAACTTCTACATTGTCTTGGAAGACACACATTGAATATATTGCAGGTAAAGCTAATAGCACGTTGGGTTACCTTCGAAGAAATTTTAATCAGGCACCCGTTTCCTTGAAACTCTTACTCTACAAAGTATTGGTACGTAGCAGATTAGAATATGCAGCATCTGTTTGGGACCCTGGTCATGACTCGCTTATCTATGAATTAGAACAAGTGCAGAATCGGGCAGCGCGCTTCATCCTTTCAAATTACCATCGCACCTCGAGCGTCACATCAATGAAAACTACACTAGCATTACCCCTACTGTCTCTTCGCAGGAAAGTGTCTTGGCTGTGTATATTCCATAAACTTTACTTCACCAATCCGTTACTCAGAAGCAGATTATTGGCCCAACCAACTTACGTTTCCACTCGCATTGATCATCGCCATAAAGTAGGACTTCCTTTAGCGCACACCAAATGTTTTCATGATTCATTTGTGCCAAAAACATCTGTATGTTGGAATCATCTTCCTTGTGATATTGTTGGTATAAAAGATGCTGCTTTATTTAAAATTGCCGTCACTAATTTCATTTGTACGTAGCCTCAGTTCAACCCTGTAGCAAGCGATGATTGCAATTTTTCTGTTGTTGTATTTTGCTTTGTATGCTGTATATGTATGTATGTACCCACTCCCCTCTGTAATGCCCTCGGGCCTTGAGGGTAACTGAATAAATGAATAAATAAATAAATAAATACAGCAGTGCCTACTTGGTCGACAGCTTTTAAATAAAACTCATACTTACACATTAGGCGATTTTCAGTAGTTAACAATGTCATGAATTCCATTGTTGACCTTGATAAATCAGTGGTTATAGGGTACTCGGCTGCTGACTGAAAAGTTGCAGGTTCGATATCGACCACTGAGGTCGCATCGAATTTTTAGGGAGGCAAAATGGTAGAGGCCCATGTTCAGTGCCATGTCATTGCACGTTGAAAACACCAGATGGTCGAACTTTCTGGAACCCTCCACTACGGTGTCCCTGCTAATCGCATTCTGGCTTTGGGACCCAAAACCTTGTATATATTATTATGAATTTTAAATAAAAGTATCAAATTGCTGACACTTGCCTTGGCGACACTTGAGTTTTGAGCACGACAATTGATCATGTGACCAATATGGCGTCGTTAGGACTGTTAAAACATGCGGTGCTTGCTTTTGGCTAATTAAATGTTAAAAACAAGAAATGTTACTCCTCACTCTTTCCACACTTTATTTCTTCGAGAATTTTCATCAGTGTTTATTCGAAATCTATTTACAATATAGTACGAATTTCGAATATACTGAATCAAGTAGAAAGCTTTTCAATTGATTATTAAAATTCACGAATATTCACACAATCCTAAAATTAAGGTACTTCACTAGGATTGATTATAGACCAAGCAGCAAATAAAGTTCAGGGGACACCCAATATGTTGCGCGATTTACGCCACACTGCTCGAGATAGGTGAATTGCTGAGTGATTTTATGAGAGGGTCGGCATAAAATCCTTGAAGTCGTTTTTGTATGTGAGGTATTTCTTAGCGAATTTCGGTGACATTGAGCTTATCTATCTATCTAGCCGCTTACGTTTGGGTGCTGTCGTGGTCATGCCCTTAACTTGGTGCGAACCAAAATTAGCATGGGAGGGTAAGATGGTTTGACAATTATGGCGGGTTGATGAAGATATGAATAATGTGAAAATCCCGTCGCATAGATTGTCAAACACTTCCCGCCAGACAATGGCACATGCCCATGGGTGGTTATGTGTCGCTGGTATGCGGTTATGTGCCACAGGTGATTGACACTTAGTACTACCGAAGAATGAGGAGAATACGCATGGGCAATATTAACGAGCGATCATTGGGAAATACCGACATCGGTAGCGCCGACCCAACGAATGCAAAGAATAAATGTCAACGAATGCAAAGAATAAATGTGAGGGCCCCAGCTGAAATTGAACCTAATCCGAAAATTCTGCGTGGCAATGAAGCATTGTACCACAGAGCTACACCAAGTCTCGGAACTGCTTTTCAAATAGACGCTAATGTTCACGAAACATCAATAGTGGTTGCAGTGCTGCCTACCCAATTTCATAAATATTACATATGTACTCCGTTGATACCCACACTTTAACCGTTACATCGGGTTAACGTCAATTGTGGTTAGTTGTCATGCGCTAAAGTTTATTTAAGTAGCTGTGTCCAGGGCCAGCATCTTCGTGAGCATCAGCGATTTAAATCAGCTTCTGATTTTGCTAATACGCATGTTTCAGCAGGCATCATTGCGCAGGTGAAACAACTGGTTATATTAACATGTGTAGCTCTTCCACATTTGTCTGTGCGTGCAACATTTGAACATATATTTAGCGTCATTTCTTGACGTGTCGCTCAATGAAACAAAAACTGCAACACGCTGACCTGTCGTCCGTATGCTTCTCATAACATCGATTCACAGGTACGTAGGATCTGCGGAATTTTCTAGGTCAGTTTAGCGAATGATAAAATTCTGTAAATGCGCGTAAAACGCGAGCAACGGCAATGACATGCCTGTAAAAGCCAAAAAATTGAAGACACTAGCTTTTTTATTGCAATGGCAGCTATATGGACACATTCAATTGGATTTTGCCGCTGGTGTGGCGTTATCGGCATCATTCAGCGTATACGCACACCACGTCTGCATATATATATATATAATCATCAGCCTGACTACGTCCACTGCAGGACAAATGCCTCTCCAATGTTCTGCCAGTTAACCCGGTCCTGTGCTTGCTGCTGCCAATTTATACCCGCAAACTTCTTAATCTCATCTGCCCACCTAACCTTCTGTCTCCCCCTAACCCGCTTCCCTTCTCTGGGAATCTAGTTAGTTACCCTTAATGACCAGAGGTTATCCTGTCTACGCGCTACATGCCCGGCCCACGTCCATTTCCTCTTCTTTATTTCAACTATGATATCCTTAACCCCCGTTTGTCCCCTAATCCACTCTGCTCTCTTCTTGTCTCTTAAGGTTACACCTACCATTTTTCTTTCCGTTGCTCGCTGCGTCGTCCTCAATTTAAGCTGAACCCTCTTTGTAAGTCTCTAGGTTTCTGCTCCGTAGCTAAGTACTGGCAAGATACAGCTGTTATATACCTCCCTTTTGAGGGATAGTGGCAATCTACCTGTCATAATTTGAGAGTGCTTGCCGAATGTGCTCCACCCCATTCTTATTCTTCTAGTTACTTCAATCTCGTGGTTCGGTTTTGCGGTTATTACCTGCCCTAAGTAGACATAGTCTTTTACAACTTCAAGTGCACTATTACCTATCTAGAAGCGCTGCTCCTTTCCGAGGTTGTTGTACATTACTTTCGTTTTTCTGCAGATTAATTTTAAGACCCACTTTTCTGCTCTCCCTGTTCAACTCCGTAATCATGAGTTGCAATTCGTCCCCTGTGTTACTCAGCAATGCAATGTCATCGGCGAAGCGCAGGTTACTAAGGTATTCTCCATTATCTCTTATCCCTAACTGCTTTTATTCTAGGCTTCTGAAAACCTCGTCTAAGCACGCGGTAAATAGCATTGGGGAGATAGTGTCCCCCTGCCTTACACTCTTCTTGATTGGTATTCTCTTGCTTTCTTTATGAAGCACTATGGTAGCAGTTGATCCCCTGTAGATTTCTTCCAGAATGTTTATATATACTTCATCTACGCCCTGATTCTGCAGTATCTGCATGACGGCTGATATTTCTACTGAATCAAACGCCTTCTTGTAATCTATGAAG
This sequence comes from Rhipicephalus annulatus, assembly GCA_013436015.1. Lineage (NCBI taxonomy): Eukaryota > Metazoa > Arthropoda > Arachnida > Ixodida > Ixodidae > Rhipicephalus > Rhipicephalus annulatus. Next base: position 143,107 of record WOVY01001209.1, read on the forward strand.
GCGATGCATAGTGGTTGGTTATACTCTGAGTATTTCTCTATTACCTGGTTGATAGTATGAATGTGTTCAATTGTTGAGTAGCCTGTTCGAAATCCTGCTTGTTCCTTTGGTTGATTGAATTCTAATGTTTTCTTTACTCTATTAGCAATTACCTTAGTAAATAGCTTGTATACTACGGAGAGCAAGCTGATCGGCCTGTAATTCTTCAAGTCCTTGCCATCTCCTTTCTTATGTATTAAGATGATGTTAGCGTTCTTCCAAGACTCTGGTACTCTTCCCGTCAGGAGACACCTTGTAAATAGGGTGGCTAGTTTTTCTAACACAATCTGTCCTCCATCTTTCAGCAGATCTGATGTTACCTGATCCTCACCAGCAGCTTTGCCTCTTTGCATGCTCTCCAAAGCTTTTCTGACTTCTTCTATCATTACTGGTGGGGTGTCATCTGGGTTACTGCTAGTTCTTATAGTACTAGGGCCGTGGTTGCCTCCACTACTGTACAGATCTCTGTAAAACTCTTCCGCTATTTTAACAATCCTATCTATATTGGTAGTTATTTTGCCTTCTTTGTCCCTTAGTGCATAAATCCTACTTTTGCCTATCCCAAGTTTCCTCTTCACTGCTTTGACGCTTCCTGCGTTTTTCAGAGCGTGTTCAATTCTCTCCATGTTATACCTTCTTACATCGCATACCTTACGTCTATTAATCAACTTCGAAAGCTCTGCCAGTTCTGTTTTGTCTGTTGTACTTGACACTTTCATGATTTGACGCTTCTTAATTAGGTTCTTCGTTTCCTGGGAAAGCTTGCCAGTGTCCTGTCTAACTACCCTGCCTCCAACTTCCACTGCACACTCCATAATAATACCCGTCAGATTATCATTCATTGTATCTACGCTAAGGTTGGTTTCCTCACTAAGAGCCGAGTACCTGTTCTGCAGCGACACTCTGAATTCCTGTACTTTACCTCTCAGTGCTAGCTCATTGATTGGCTTCTTGCGTTTCCGTTTCTGTCGTTCTTTCTTCAAGTCTAGGCGAATTCGAGACCGTACCATTCTATGGTCACTGCATCGTACCTTGCCAACCACTTCCACATCCTGCACGATTCCTGGGTGTACACTTATTATAAAGTCTATTTCGTTCTTATTTTCGCCATTAGGGCTCCTCCATGTCCACTTGCGGTTTTCTCGTTTTTGGTAGAAGGTATTCAAAATCCGTAAATCATTGCGTTCTGCGAATTCTACTAGTAGCTCTCCTCTGGCGTTTCTAGTACCGATGCCATAATCTCCTACTGCCTGGTCTCCAGCCTGCTTCTTCCCTACCTTTGCATTAAAGTCGCCCAACACTATAGTATACTGTGTTTTTACCTTATTCATTGCCGATTCCACGTCTTCATAGAAGCCTTCAACTGAAGCGTCGTCATGGCTGGATGTAGGCGCGTAAGCCTGTACTACCTTCATTTTGTATCTTTTATTCAGTTTAGTTACGATACCTACCACTCTTTCATTGTCGCTATAGTATTCCTCTATGTTGCCAGCTATGTTTCTGTGAATTAGGAACCCCACTCCCAGTTCTCTTCTGTCTGCCAAGCCCCGATAGCAAAGAACGTGCCCATTCTGTAGCACCGTATAGGCCTCATCTGTCCTCCTAACCTCACTGAGCCCTATTATATCCCATTTAACACCCTCTAGTTCCTCGAATAGTACAGCTAGATTTCCCTCACTAGATAAGGTTCTAGCGTTAAATGTTGCCAAGTTCAGGTTCCAATGGCGATATATATATATATATATATATATATATGTGTGTGTGTGTGTGTGTGTGTGTGTGTGTGTGTGTGTGTGTGTGTGTGTGTGTGGGTGGGTGGGTGGGGGGGTGAAGAAGTGTATACTTAAGGGCTTGTTTTTCCGTGTTTGGACACTTTATTAATAAGATCTAACTGACAATATAGCCAAGGCAGTGTAGGGGAAGTTATTAGACCGAATCGTAATGTAAAGGTAAAGAAAGAAAAGTCGGTGAAAACATAACTTGCCTTGGGCAGGAACCGAACCTGTGACCTTCGCATAACGCGTTCTATGCTCTACCACTGAGCTTCCACGGTGGCTATCCTCTTAGCCACTTTATTGGGTATATATGGAAATTTAAACATGGCAGTGTTTGTCAGCGCCATCAGTAGCCATGGCGGCGAGTGTGGCACACTTTTTAAAAGCCTGTGTGGCATCACGTAGCACGGTAACTTATTACGAGCTGGCAGCTGACCAATAGTCTCTCGTATACAACTTAGGGCAACTAGTCTGCCAGTACGAGACCCTCGTTATTAAATAAGGGAAAGAAGCGTACAATTAAGGGGTAGTTTTTGCCGGGTTTGGACACATTATTATTGAGATTTAAGAGACAATAATGCAAAGGTAGTAAAGGGGAAGTTACTAGACCGAATCATATAGTAATTGTGTAAAAGGAACAGTGGGTGAAAGATAACTTGCCGTGGGCAGAAATCGAACGCGTTATACGAAGGTTGAAGGTTCTGTTCTCGGCCACGGCGAGCTATGTTTTCACCAACTTTCCTTTCTTCAGATTTAGAATACAATGCGATGTAATGAAACGAAATACTTTCCTTGGCATGATTGTCTCTTAGATTTATATATATATATATATATATATATATATATATATATATATATAAAGTCACGGGCTAAGTAGATGCCTGAGGATGACGACGAAGAAGTACTGAAAGTGAACGCGCTCGGACTGCAGCAGCGTTGTACGCTGTTATGCCTGCGAGTCCACAGCGAACATCCATGCCTCTGAAAAAGGTAATCTGTGTCAAGGCCAGCCCGCGAGCCCGCCTGAGGCGAACAACTCAACGGCGTCAACACGCGACGTCGCTTTCTGGCGCGCACGTGCAGTGCCAGCAACCGGCGTTGCTGGCACTGCCAGCAATCGAGCCAGCAACCGGCGTCTTCCTGTCTGGGGGGGGGGGTTGACGAAATGCCTGGCGACGTCACTCGTCCTTGGGTGCAACCACCTGCAGCGCAGCCTCTCCAGATTCGATGAGAAAGAATGAGGCAGCCCAGCGGCGACCCCATTGGAGGATTCTGACCTCACGACCAGCGGCGTTTCTGGTTGGACATTTGGGTTGAACCCGGTGCATATAAAAGCAGCCCTGCGGCGCGTCAAGAGGAGACCCATTTGAGAGGGGAGCTATGTGTTAGATAGAAGAGCTCGGCCCTTCGCGTCTCTGTCGGCCCCAGTGCCAAATTTGTAATGCCTCTGTATATATGCTGTACATAAACCTTGTTTAACTCACCGTCGTCTCGTCCGCTCGTCTATCAGCTCTGCGCAGAAGCAGTCGCGAGGGGAGAAACCTACGCTACCAAACGGCTGGTGACCTTCCCGGTGGAGGTGACCTTCCCGGGACCGTGTTGGCGTCGCCGTCTTTCGCAACAGTGGTTGGCAGCTGCGGGATCGGCCAGCGTCAGCGACATCGATGCGGTGAGTGCCTGATGTTTTCCCCTCAGTTCACCAGACTACTCTAGCTCAGGTTGTAGTAGTTTAGAGAAGGGCTGTGTGAAGCATTGAAGTGAGTTTTGATCGTTTCAAGCAAAGTCGAAGTGCTTTGAAACCAAAGTTAATGCGGAGGGGGCAAACACGGGAGTGTGAAAAATTGCTTGCGCGTTTTGCTAGTTGACTTATAGTGGGTACGGCAAGTAAATTGTTAACAGGGGCAAACAGCAAGAGGCTAGTGTGAATGATTGAGAACCTTAAAGAGAAGGAACTCATTGAAATTTGTGAGGAACTGGGCATTACTTTGGGCCGTGCGAATCGAAAGCAAGCGATCCTTGAGATCATGAAGGATGAGGGGGGTGTCGGTTGAGGAAGTCGATGAGGCCTGGGTGGATATCAAAGCACGCCGCGAGGAGGCTGAAGGGCGAGAAGCTCGCCAACGTGAAGAAGCTGAAAGGCGAGAAGTTCGTGAAGAAGCTGAAAGGCGAGAAGCTCGCAAACGTGAAGAAGCTGAAAGGCGAGAAGTTCGTGAAAAAGCTGAAAGGCAAGAACGCCACGAGGAAGCCGAAAGACAGGAGCGCCTCTTGTTGAAACGAATAGAATTGGCAATACTAGAGTGTTCGCAGGCGCCTAGCGTAGCTTCGCCAACAGTTCAGGTCAGCGGTTATAGAATTCGGGACCAACTGCCACCGTTCGTAGTAGGCGAGGACATGGCGAAGTATCTCGTCAAGTTTGAACACGTCTGTGAGCGAAACGCTTTGGAACAGTCTCTTTGGGCGCAGAACCTGTTAGCTCTTCTTCCCGGCGGAGTGTCCGACGTGATAACTTGCTTGTCGAGGGAAGCGTTTGAGAGCTATGACGAGGTTAAGGAAGTGCTCTTGAGACGTTATAAGTTGTCACCCGAGGCTTTCAGGCAAAGGTTCCGGTATGCTAAAAAGGGAAATGAGTCACACGTTGACTTCGCGTTTCGTCTTAAAGCCGATTTAATTGAATGGCTCAAGGGCGAAGGTGTTTATGACGACCGCGATAAAGTGGTGGAATGCGTTGCAATGAAGCAATTCTACCGCTGCATCGAGGAGGATGTCAAACTTTGGCTGCAGGACAAACTTGGTGAAGTACAGCTTAACAAGGCGGCAGAGTTAGCTGAGGAGTATTATACTCGACGAAAGTTGCATAGCAGGGCAGCGCGCGTTGAAAAGGATGAAAGGAAAGAGGGCTTTTCAAGGAAACCTGATCCACGGAAACACGCTCCGCACCGTAATTTCAAGAAGGACCCGTCTCTTACGAAGGACACTGTAGGGGAAGGGCAAACGGAAGCGGAGAAATCGAGTGAGGTTTCTAAACAACGCACTGATACCACACGGGCGTTTGAATCACGAAAGCCGCTAATCTGCTACAACTGAAAAAGAAAGGGCACATCGCGATAAACTGTAAGGAAAAGTTTGCTTTTGCAACAATCCGAGAATCGGAATCGGAAAAGAACATGCGGTTATTGGAGCCGTATATCCAAGAAATTAGTGTGAATGGGCAAACGTGTCGAGCACTTCATGACTCAGCGGCAACCATGGACGTTGTCCATCCTTCATTGGCGTCTCCGGATCACTTTACAGGAGAATACGCGTGGATCAGGCAAGTTGCCTAAGAGCAGAGTGCTTGCTTACCAATCGCCACGGTTGTCATAGAAGGCCCGTTCGGTAAGCTTCGCACCGAAGTGGCTATGTCTGCCGCGCTTCCCGATCGTTTTCCTTATCTTTTCTCCAACAACTCATAGCAGCTTCTCAAAGAGCAGGGTAAATAGTTCTTCCCCAACTTAGCGTACATGGCCCTCACGCGATCGCAAGCGCGGAAGCTTTCGCGGGAGCTTGATCTTGTTCAATGCGGTGAAATCTCAAGTGACCTTGTCGGCGGGTCGACTGAACCTCAGAGAGGAAATTTTCCGCGTGAGTCATGTGAGCAGTCACGCGAGCGGCCCGTCGCCGAAGCGACCGGCGCGGTTTCGATAGTAAGGGGAGACGACATGGCGCCATTGAATCAGAGCGAGAGGGCTGCAACGCTCTCGCCTGTAGCGGAAAGTTGGAGTGAGCTGTCGAGCGTTGATCGAGAAACGCTCATTCGAGAGCAGCGTGAGGACATTTTGATTAAAGCGCTAATGGAAAGCGTAAACTTGGAAAAAAAGAAAAAGAATGTTTCTTTTTTTGAGAAAGGAGGGCTTTTGTATCGGAGCTACACAAATGCGCAAGGTCGCAAGTATGAGCAGCTCCTGGTGCCACAAAAGTATCGTCGCCAACTATTGGAACTGCCGCATGAAAACGCATGGGCAGGGCATCTCGGCATAAAAAACCAAGGCTAGAGTTTCCCTTGAGTTTTATTGGCCGAAATGCTGGAACGATATCGAAGACTTTGTACGCTCATGCGACACTTGTCAGAGAGCGGGGAAATCCACGGACAAGTGGAAGGCACCCATGAAGCTTGTGCCAATTATCACAGAACCTTTTCGGCGCCTAGTAATTGATAGAGTCGGGCCATTGCCAGAGTCAAGGCAAGGTTGTCGGTACATCCTGACGGCTCTCTGTGTAGCCACAAAATTTCCGGAAGCGATACCACTTAAGGAGCTCAATTCTCCCCATGTCGTGGATGCACTGCTATCTATATTTTCACGCGTCGGATTTCCTTCTGAAATCCAATGCGACAATGGTAGTGTGTTCACCAGCTGCCTTACCTCTACCTTTATGGATAAATGTGGAATAAACGTAGTGCACAGCTCGATCCATCACCCGCAATCTAATCCGGTAGAGCGTATGCATTCCGTTCTGAAACGGATACTGAGAGCTCTCTGCTACGAGCACAAATGCGACTGGGAAGCGTGTATTCCTCCCGCTATGTTCGCTTTGAGATCAGCTCCTCATGAGAGCACTGGTTTTAGCCCTGCAGAGCTTGTGTATGGCAGGAGTTTGAGAACACCAATGCGAATGCTAAGCGAGTCCTTGGAGGGATTCGATGAGGACCCTAATGTAGTTTCGTATGTTTTAGACCTCCTTCAGAGGCTTGCAAAACGAAAGATCTTGTGGAAAGCCACATGAAGGCTGCACAAGTGTTGTCGAAGGCATACTACGACAAATCGGCGAAGAAGCGCACCTTTGAAGTTGGTAGTCAAGTAATGCTGCTGCGGCCGTCCAAAAAGAACAAGCTTGAGGTTCATTGGGAAGGGCCCGTCAAATAACATGGAAGCTTTTTGATACCAATTATGCAGTGAAATTAGCAAGGCGGCCAAACAAAATTTACCACAGTAACTTGATGAAGCCATACGTTCAACGTCAAGTGGTCGTAAATCTGCTGTTCAATGCTCCAGAGAAAGAGGGAGAAGAAAGTTTGAGTTCTAGCGATGTAATCGAAAGGGGATCGGAGGTAATCTTGGAGCAGTTGAACCTAGAGTCTAGGTTAAGTGAAGTCCAGAAGGAGGACCTGAGAAGGATTGTTTCCGAGTTTCAAGACGTGTTTTCGGACCATCCCGGAAACACGACGGTGATCGAGCACGATATCGAGCTAACTTGTGAGGAGCCAATCCGTAGCAAGCCGTATCGTTGTTCCCCCGTGCAAAAGCAGATCATGAAAGAGGAGATAAATAAAATGCTGGAGTTGGGAGTGTTAGTACCGGGTGAGAGTGACTATACATCCCCTCTAATATTGGTTTAGGTGCCAGGAAAAGATCAGAGGTCATGCATCGATTACCGGCGTCTTAACGCAATAACTCGAGACCAAACTTACCCGATACCAAACCAAGAGGAGAGGGTGAAAACTGTGTCACAGTCCAGCTATATTTCCCCGTTAGACCTCGTGCGAGGGTATTGGCAAGTCCCCCTTACAGAGCGTGCTAGCCGCTATGCCACATTTGTTTCTCCATTTGGAACGTATCGTCCACTTAAGCTGAGCTTTGGATTGAAAAATGCACCCTTTTGTTTTTCAGGCTTAATGAATCGCGTTCTTAAAGGCCTCTCCGGGTTCGCTCTGCCGTATCTTGACGATGTCGCCATCTTCTCCAACAACTGGAAAGAACATGTAGAGCATTTACGCGTCGTGCTGAACAGGTTCAGAGAGGCTGGCCTTACCGTGAAACCTACTAAATGTCACCTAGGGTGTGGCGAGGTGTCTTACCTGGGGCACGTTGTGGGGCGTGGCCGGCGTAGACATTCAGAAATTAAGGTAGCCGCTGTCGTGAACTATCCACGACCAACCACTAAATCTGAGATAAGGGCAATCTTGGGCCTGGCTGGATACTATCAGCATTACGTGCAAAATTACTGTAGCATTGCCAGCCCTCTAACTAACGTACTTCGAAAATCCGAGCCGGTTAAAGTAGTATGGGACTCAGAAAAGGAGAATGCGTTTTGCGAGCTAAAACAGACCCTAAGCAAAAAGCATGTTCTCATGGCACCCGATTTCTCTAAGAGATTTGTGATTCTATGCGACGCGAGTGATCGCGGCATGGGAGCTGTATTGTGCCAGGAAGACTGTGCTGGTAACGAAAGGCCAGTTTTGTATTTAAGTCGAAAACTGAGCGGCAGGGAAGAGGCGTACAGTACCTCTGAAAAGGAATGCGCTTGCCTCGTGTGGGCCGTTCAAAAGCTAACTTGTTATGTCTCCGGTTCGAGGTTTGTGGTTGAAACGGACCACTGTCCTCTAACCTTGTTAAATAACATGTCGCCTAAAAGTGGCCGGTTACTAAGGTGGACCATGATACTCCAACAGCACAACTTTGACGTTCGCTACAAAAAAGGAAAGCTAAACGCTAATGCAGACGCACTAAGCCGTGCGTTTAGTTAGTACCTTCTCCACCTTTCGGTTTCTCGCTGGCGATTCGGGGCAAAATTTTGTCCTCATCCAGCCCTTAGCTGAGCGCTCTCGTCCAGAATGAGCTCAAGGAGCCAACTTTATGTTCTATTCTATTTCGTTACGTTGTGGTACGTGAAAAAAATTGAGTTCTCATTTTAAGAGTCTTGAGTCCCACATGTGCCTCTTGATGTAGAGGGAACGAAATTCCGATAGACGCGTAGCTAGGTATATGTTGTACTATACTTTGTCTGGTGTTCTGTCGGGTGACCGAGGGCACTTGCTTGTGTCGTGTGTTGTCTGTTGTCGATCTGTACTTGACAAGTTGCAGAACCATCGACAAGTGCTGAAACCAAGGATCATCAGAGACGAGTGAAGCTAGCCGGCAAGTTGTGGCGACAAGCCAGTGGAGCTGGGATCCGTCCTCAAGAATGGTATGTGTTCCCGGAACAGTCTGGAGCTGCATTCTCCCCCATGGCCCTGGAGGCGAACCTGGAGGGACCTGGCGAACGATCGCGCCTGACATCCGAGCCACGTGGAAGCAGCTCGTCTTTACGGCGCATTGTCTGGCGGCGGGGGTGCTGTTATTCCTGTGAGTCCACAGCGAATATCCATGCCTCTGAAAAAGGCAATCTGTGTCAAGGCCAGCCCGCGAGCCCGCCTGAGGCGAACAACTCAACGGCGTCAACACGCGACGTCGCCTTTCTGGCGCGCACGTGCAGTGAGTCACTCGAGCAGCCCGTCGAGCCAGCAACCGGCGTCTTCCTGTCTGGGGGGAGGGTGACGAAATGCCTGGCGACGTCACTCGTCCTTGGGTGCAGCCACCTGCAGCGCAGCCTCTCCAGATTCGATGAGAAAGAATGACGTGACCCAGCGGCGACCCCATTGGAGCATTCTGACCTTACGACCAGCGGCGTTTCTGGTTGGACATTTGGGTTGGACCCGGTGCATATAAAAGCAGCCCTGCGGCGCGTCGAGAGGAGACCCATTTGAGAGTGGAGCTATGTGTTAGAGAGAAGAGCTCGGCTCTTCGCGTCTCTGTCGGCCCCAGTGCCGAATTTGTAACGCCTCTGTATATACGCTGTACATAAACCTTGTTTAACTCACCGTCGTCTCGTCCGCTCGTCTATCAGCTCTGCGCAGAAGCAGTCGTGAGCTGCGAAACCTACGCTACCAAACGGCTGGTGACCTTCCCGGCGGAGTTCGAAGCAGTGGCGCCTTCGGGACCGTGTTGGCGTCGCCGTCTTTCGCAACAACGCATTAGCTCGCCAGTATATTCGCCAGTACGCATTTGCTCGCCAGTGTATACTTTATTCCTCGTAACATCATTGGTGGAGGTGCGGGGTACCACTCGCTATACAGCCCAACGAGCTGGATCTTCGCAGCGGACGGCGCATTGCAGCTACCACGATGACTGACCAGGCTACTTCGTCTTTACTCCAGAAATACTACTACTATACTACTACTACTACTACTACTACTACTACTATACCCAATTTCAACAAGATCCATCAGCCCCGCAGCCGATTGTTGTGGTGAAACCTCGTGACCCAGGCCCATTCAACGGCACAAGTGGCATAGACGTCGATGACTGGCTGGTTCTATATGAGCGCGTCAGCAGCAGCAACCATTGGGATCCGACGCTTATGTTGGCGAACATCATCTTCTACTTGCATGGCACGGCAAAACTCTGATACGAGACACATCAAGAAGAGTTGACTAGCTGGGACGTCTGTAAGCAGAAATTGCGCTATCTATTTGGGAAACCCATCGGACGTCAAGTGGCTGCAAAGAAAGAGCTTGCGACTCGTGCCCAGACATCCACAGAGCCGTACATCGCGTACATCCAGGACGTGTTGGCTCTGTGCCGCAAGGTCGACAAGGACATGCTCGACGAGGACAAAGTCGGACACATCCTGAAAGGAATTGCGGATGACGCCTTCAATTTTCTCCTGTGCAAAGACTGCTCGACGGTGGAGTCGGTCATCGAAACATGTCGTCGCTTCGAACAGGCAAAAAGTAGGCGCAGAGTTCACCCATTTGACCACCTTCCCAACACGGCGGCTACGTCCTCTTGCGAAGATTTGCCCACACTACACCAACCACCAGTGCCAGAAAACGTCACCAGAATAGTCCGTCGGGAACTCGAGGCTATGGCTCCCGCTAAGTCTAGCGTCAGCGCGCCAGGACACAACCTCGATGCTGTTTCTATGATACAGGCCGTGGTTCGCCAAGATATCGCGAATATGGGCATTTCGCCACCTCATCAAAATGCCCCTGCTACTTCCAGCTCGGCTCCAGTCGTTGCAGACGCCACTCCGAACCACAAGTTCGTGCCACGACGAAACCCAGCTGAATGGCGCACTCTTGATGATCGGCCCATATGTTTCACGTGCCATCGGATAGGACACATCGCTCGCCATTGCCACAGCCGTTGGATCTCATCACCTCGACCGAGCTTCTATGATTGGGGCCTCACTCCGAAAGTGCACCTTATGCCCCATCTTACCGTGCTGAGACAGGTGCAGAGCATAATCGAGAACGTCGGACTAGCCGCTCGCCATCGCCCATGCGTCGTCAGTCTCGCTCGCCCCAACCCCTGCCGTTCTCGGTCTCCCTACGACCGTCGCTCGGAAAACTAGCCGGTGCAGCCCCCGGAGGTGGCGCTGCATACACGACTCGGACTGCAAATCCTCTGATAACTCCTGACCAGCGGTGCAACCTTCTTACAATTCTCGTTGATGGTTTACCTGTAACTGCTCTTATTGATACCGGTGCACAAATATCTGTGATGAGCTCAGACCTCCGCCGCCACCTCCAAAAAGTTCTGACGCCTGCAATTGCACCCAGCGTTCGTACAGCGGATGGGAGTACTCCTGCTGTGCTTGGAATGTACACTGCGCGATTAACAATTTCTGAGCATCAAGCTTCAGTTCTGTTCGCTGTACTGGAAAATTGCCCTCATGACCTCATCCTTGGACTCGACTTTCTGACTTCACACGCTGCGCTCATTGACTGTTCCAAAGGTCTTCTTCGGCTCGAACTACCATCCTTCTCGGAGACCGTCTCTACCAGCCTACCTCGTCTACGCTCTGTCAATTTCCTCAGACTTCCACCGCAAGCCGCAGTCCAAGTCCAACTCTCACCACATCCTCCAGTACCCGATGGTGATTATGTTGCTGCCCCAATTTCTGACGTGGCCATGACACGCAATGTTGCACTCCCCAACACGGTGGTTACCGTTAAGGGCAACCGAACTTCATTTCCCGTCCTCAATTTCGGCTTCTCAGCGCAAGCTATTCCTCGCGGCATGTCCCTTGCGCATCTGACACCACTGGTCGATCACACAGTTTCCGCCCTAACCACCGATACGCCACCCAATTTTTCATCAACGTCGTTCTCGTCACGTTCCTGTTCTGACCTTTTCAAGCCAATTCTATCTGGCAAGCTCACCTCTGAACAAGTCTCTGCTTTCTGCCGTGTGCTTGCTTCTTATCAGGACATCTTTGACTTCGGCGACCGTAATTTGGGCCAGACATCCGTGGTAACCCATCGCATCGACACCGGTGACGCTCGACCCATTCGCCGACGACCCTACTGTGTGTCAGCCCCGGAGCGTGCTATTATACAGCGAGAAGTCAATAAAATGCTTGATAAGGGCATAATCGAACCCTCATCTAGTCTCTGGTCCTCACCCGTTGTACTTGTTAAAAAGAAGGACGATAGCTGGAGATTCTGTGTTGATTACCGCCATCTCAACCATATTACCAAGAAAGATGTCTTTCCCCTACCGCGCATAGATGATGCACTCGATTGCTTGCACGGTGCCAAATATTTCTCTTCAATAGACCTTCGCTCAGGCTACTGGCAGATCGCTGTGGACGACAAAGACAGAGAGAAGACGGCCTTCGTGACTCCTGATGGACTTTATCAGTTCAAGTTGATGCCTTTTGGATTATGCAATGCCTCCGCGACATTTGAGCGCATGATGGACTCTCTCCTTTGAGACATGAATTGCACCATCTGCCTCTGCTATTTTGACGACGTTATTGTTTTTTCGACTACTTTCGACGACCATCTTACCCGTCTGTCCACAGTGCTTGATGTTTTTTGACGTGCCAACTTGCAACCTAACTCGTCCAAATGCCGCTTTGGGCAACGCCAAATCTGCGTACTCGGCCATCATATTAAAGCTGCGGGCGTTCAACCAGACCCTGCGAAAGTCTGAGCGGTTCGCGACTTCCCCACAACACGCTCACCCAAGGACGTCCGAAGTTGTCTGGGACTGTGCTCCTATTTCCGTCGTTTTGTCGAGAAGTTTGCTGAAGTAGCCCGTCCTCTAACCTGCCTCCTCAAAACGGATGTCGCATTCACCTGGGGCCAAAAGCAAGCAGACGCCCTCTCGTCGCTTCCTGACATTCTCACCAATCCACCAGTCCTAGCACACTTCGACCCATCTGCCGCCACGGAGCTTCGTACTGACGCCAGTGGCCACGGCATAGGCGCAGTGCTGGCGCAGCGGCAACAAGGCATGCACCGCGTCGTCGCGTATGCAAGCCGACTGTTGTCGCGCTCGGAGCAAAATTATTCCATCACAGAACGCGAGTGCTTAGCTCTCGTCTGGGCTATTGCGAAATTCCGACCGTACCTGTATGGCCGACCATTCTCAGTTATTACGGACCACCATGCGCTCTGCTGGCTCTCCTCACTCAAGGACCCTATGGGACGCCTTGGTCGCTGGGCGCTGCGCTTACAAGAGTACACTTTTTCAGTATCATATAAATCCGGACAACTTCACAAGGATGCCGACTGCTTGTCCCGTTACCCCGTCAATCCCCTTGACACGAAGGAAGATGAGCAAGAGGCCCTCGTTCTTTCAATTACCGACTTCACCGACACAGCTGCTGAACAATGCCGTGACCCCTCTTTGCGTGCTATTATCAATGGTCTGCACTCTCCCCACCCTGACCACTCCTTACAACTGTTCATTCTTCACAACGACATCTTGCACCGCTACAAGGCCCGTCCTGATGGTGCTGAGCTTTTACTCGTTGTTCCTGTGCATATTCGCTCAGACGTTTGGACAGCTGCATGATGCCCCTCCGCTGGACACCCAGGGGTGTCACGCACGTATGACCGCATTTGCCGCCGATTCTTTTGGCCTGGCCTCTACCGTTCTGTGCGACAGTACGTTGCGGCATACGACCTCTGTTAGCACCGCAAGACACCTGCTCTGAGACCTGCTGGTACCCTCCCGCCCATTGAAGTACTAGATGAGCCATTTTTCCGAGTCGGCCTCGATCTTCTAGGACCGTTTCCCGTGTCGGCCACCGGTAATAAGTGGATTGCTATTGCTACCGACCACGCAGCGCGGTATGCCATTACACGCGCCCTCCTCACCAGCTGCGCTACTGATGTAGCCGATTTCCTTATTCATGACATCATTCTGCGTCATGGTGCTCCTCGTCAGTTGATCACCGACCGCGGCAGCTGTTTTTTATCTAAAGTAGTCGACGAGCTCCTGCGATCCTGCTCTACCCACCACAAGTTCACTACAGCGTACCATCCGCAAACCAACGGCCTCACGGAACGCCTCAACCGTACCCTGAAAATATGTTAGCGATGTATGTCTCCAAGGATCACAAAGATTGGAGCATCCACTTACCTTTTGTTACCTTCGCATACAACAGTTCACGTCATGATACAGCTGAATTTTCACCTTTTTACCTACTGTTTGGTTAGGACCCGCCTTTGCCAATGGACACCATGCTCCAATCTGACGCCCCCTCATTGACTGCTTATGCTCGTGATGCCCTGGCCCGAGCTGACATCGCCCGCCGAGTCGCCCGGGATAGTTTATGTGCCTCGCAGCTTAACCAAAAGAGTGCTTACGATCGCCGGCACCGCGACGCACAGTACTCTCCGGGGTCACTCGTGTTGCTGTGGTTACCATCACGTCGTGTTGGTCTCTGCGAAAAAATATTGTCCCGTTACGTTGGCCCCTACCGCGTCATACGCAAGGTCACCAGCGTGACCTATGAGATAGCTCCACTCCATACCACGTCAGTACCAGCTTCAGTCCCGACCGATATAGTGCACGTCTCACGGCTTAAACCATACTACTCACGCCTCGAGAATTGATCGCACCGAGACGGTGCTTCTGCCACCGGCGGGTAATGTCACGGGCTAAGTAGATGCCTGAGGATGACGACGACGATGTGCTGAAAGTGAACGCGCTCGGACTGCAGCAGCGTTGTACGCATTAGCTCGCCACTATATTCGCCAGTACGCATTTGCTCGCCAGTGTATACTTTGTTCCCCGTAACAATATATATATATATATATATATATATATATATATATATATATATATATATATATATATAAACGTGCGTGTGTGTAAAACGCAAAAAATAATAAAGGAAAAGACTCCAGAATTGAACGTCCGAGTTCTTGTTTGTGAGTTTGTGAGTGCGTGGCGTTAGCCACTGAGCCATGAAGGAGCACACCTCCTTCAACGTTGAAATGGCAAGCTATATAGACGGTTTGAAGATGGCAAGCGTTTACCCAAGAAAACTTCCGGTCATCTCATTTACCAGCTCCTAACCTTGAAACTAAAAGCCCGTTCTCAAGTTTTTTTCAGGGGTAAGCAAAGTGTCTCTTTAGTTTTTTCAGATAAAACGAACGGCCGTAAAGTTCAAAAGAACCTTTTATCACTTTTGTGTAGCTCAAAGATACATTCCAGTTCACGTCACGATTCCCGTTCAGGTTCCCGGCCCGGGTCATGCTCCAGCTCCCACTCTTTTTCCGGGCCTCACGCCGCTTCCGGGCCTCACCCCAGTCTCACCGGTGTCTCGCGTCAACGATCGCTTCGCCCATCGGCACAACCATCGCCAGGCAACGCCAACAAAAATAAGCGGGGACCTCTCACTTGGGCGGACGCCGTCCGGGGAAAAGGAAACACTACATCACAGGTAGGGTCGGGTTCACTCCCAGAGCACGATATCACACCACATCTGAGATAGCGATCTTCAAGCACGAAAATGCGATTACGAAAGAAACAATACGCAAACTCCCAGTCGCAATTGCCGAACTGAAAACTGACAGAAACGCACGCGCTGTTACGCCAACAACCGACAACGACGACAATGCAGTCACCCCGTAGCAGCCGCAACCCGTAGGCGCCGGTAACGACGACGGCAAGAGCGCACCAAGGAAACGCGCGGTCGCCCACGACCAGCCAGCTTTAAAGGCAGTGTTAGAATACATTAAGAGCACGCAATCGGCGATTAATGAAAGTCTTCGCTTTCTTGGCGAAAGCATGGCTCTCGTGCAGTCTACGGTAATCGGTTGGGCCAAGTGGAGCAATATCTCAATCACGTCGTCGCCCCTGCCGTTGCCGCGGGTAAGCCATTGTCGCAACGTACAGCCGTGCCCAGTCATTCACTTCACGAGGCCCTTATGCACCTGCCGGGTGCTCGTGCCGACTCCTACATGCTTCAAGATGGCTAAGCCAATTGACGAGTTGCGAATCTGGCAATAAAGCTGCAGGAGCTTCGCCCACAAGAAAGTCTTTCTGCAGCAATACCTCCGTATTCATAAAGCCAAACCTCACATCATGCTATTACAAGAGACTGTAGTACCAACCGCCCCGTTTTCCGGATACCAGTGGTTGCCCGGCCCCTCGGCAGGACGTGCTCCCACCACGCTGGTCACTAACAAGATTGCCTGCACAGCGCAGAGTCTCAATGTGCCAGAAATTGAACATGTTATGGTCGAAATTCTCCCTGGCAACATATCACAACAAAGAGTGTACATGCTCAATGAATACAGTAGTCCCAGCCACCACAGACAAAGATTCACACGCTTGTTCCAGAAAGCTGTCCATCTCGTGGGGCCTATCCCGCTTGCGATTGCGGGCAATTTTAACGCCACGCATACCACCCGGGGCTACATGTACGACACACCCAAAGGTAACGAGCTTTAGAAAAATGCGAATGACATGGGCCTTATTCTCATTACGGACCAGGCCTTCCCCACTCGCTCTGGTACATCCGCGCAAAAAGACAGTACACCAGATCTCTGCATCGTCAAGAATATCGCCGACGCCCACTGGTCCAACCTCGTGGTAGGTCTCGGTAGCGACCACTTCATATTTGCCGTACACCTCCCCACAGTAAGCAGAAAGACCAAGTCGTACACGTGGGTCGACTGGGACCTCCTTCGTAAGACCCGCGCAGAACGACCTCCACTCGATACCCCACCGAGCCTCGAGACGTAGACGGCCAAGCTCAAAGCTGATGTAAACAAGGCAAGCAAAACTATCAGTACAGACCTTCCACCTTCCGTCCTCCGTCACCTACCTCACCGAAACTATGAACGAAATATGGAAAAAAGGTGAGATACCCTATGTCTGGAAACTAGCTCACACGATTCTTATATTCAAACCGGGAAAGGCGCCGAGCCTAGATAACCTACACCCCATATCTCTCACGTCATGCGTGGGCAAAGTGGCTGAGCACGTCGTCCTCAACAGGGTTGGTCGATACCTCGAAGATAACGACTGCATCCCGCACCACATGATTGGCTTCCGACCAGGGTTATTCACTCAAGACGCCATGTTACTCCTAAAGCATAAAATTCTACATGGCGGAAACACTCGGGATACTCGTGCAATACTCGGTCTCGATTTTGAAAAGGCCTTTAATACAATAACGCACTCGTCAATCTTGAAAGCGATCGCAGCCCTCGGCCTAGGTCATCGATTTTACTACTTTATCCGCTCTTTTCTAACTTGACGCAGAGCCGTCCTCCGCGTAGGAGACCTTGTGTCGGAAGAAGTGGAGCTCGGACAGCGGGGCACTCCTCAGGGATCCATCCTCTCGCCCACGCTCTTCAACCTTGTGATTATCGGGCTTTCCGAACGACTTTCGAAAATCTACGGGCTAAATCACACTATCTATGCGGATGATCTAACCATACGGTGCTCCACAGGGTCGGATGGCTTCATTGAGTCCGCTCTGCAAGAGGCTATCGATACCGCCGAGTCCTACCTCGACCACACCGGTCTCAGGTGCTCACCCACGAAGTCGGAGCTGTTGATATATTTGCCCAAACGCTGGGGTGTCATACTCAAAGGATGCAAACCTCCGGCGGAACGCAATAACACCCTACACACCAGAGATGGTCGTACTGTACCCAGGGTAGACACGATCAAGGTCCTCGGCATGATCATTGAGTCCCGCGCAACCAACACCCTAACAGTACACAAGCTCAGGACTAAGACTGAGAATGCCATACGACTAGTACGTAGAGTAGCCAACAGGCACCATGGCCTCAAAGAAGACAACCTGCTGCGTCTCGTACACGTGTTTGTTTTGAGGCATTTTACCTACGTTGCCGCTATACACAAATGGCTACGTGCTGAGCGCGATCAACTCAATGAGCTTATTCACAAGGTGGTCATACGAGCTCTTGGCCTCCCTATCACCACTCCAACTTACAAACTCCTCGATCTTGGCGTACATAACACGCTAGAAGAGATCGCCGAAGCTCTGGAACGCGTGCAATTGACCCGACTCTCCACCACCAAGACAGGCCACCATATTCTGCGCGAGCTCGGCTTCTTCTCCTCGAGGGCCAAGAACCCCCCAGAGTTGACCCTAATTCCCCGTGAAATCCGCGACCTTATCAAGATCACTCCCATTCCACGAAATGCACACCCCGAATACAACAGAGGCAGGCGCCTTGCGTGGGCGAACGCCATTCTCAAGCGCATACACATGGAAGCGGACAACGTCTCGTTCGTGGACGCCGCTGCCTATCACAACAGCCGAGCCTTCGCCGCGGTCGCGGTATCATCCGCGCAGCAGACTCTAAACTCTGCCACAATCCTCACCCGAAACCCCGAAGTAGCGGAGTCAATAGATATAGCTATAGCTATGCTCGACAGGAAACGAAAATTCATCTACAGTGACTCCAGGCCGGCCATCAAAGCCTTCGAACGCGGAGTAATCTCCGATCAGGCGCTACGTAACCTGCGCAAAGCTACCCGAGTGCCCTGAAGCACCATACTGTCATCTGGTTCTCCGCCCATCGCGGCCACGTGCCAGGTGCCCTATCCAACCTCAGCGAGATCGCCCATGATGCATCGCACGCCCTTACCGACCACACCACCACAGGGCAACCCCATTTTGCTAGGTTAGATACCAATCGGGACACCAATACGTACAGTGAAATAACAAAGCACTTTTACCTGGAACGCCGCATTTTTCCACCCCCGCATCCGAAACTTAACCGACCGCAGGCATTAACCCTACGCCTATTAGAGACACACACGTACCCAAACCTTGCCACGCTTCACGTTTATTAACCTCATGTATACCCCAGTGACACATGCCCATCATGTGGACACACAGCGACACTCGCACACATGCTCTGGGAGTGTAGAGCAACTCCTCCCGACTCTACCTCAAGCAAGTGGGAGAGGTCCCTCAAGAACTCACTTCTCGCCGACCAGCAATGGGCCGTCAAGCAGGCCAACGAAGCGGCTGCCAGGTACTCCCTGTCGGTCCCTACGTGGGAGACGCCCGCTACGCGGTAAGCGCGTCCTGCAAGACTGAAATAAAGTATTTTCATTCCATTCCATTGAATGTATTTTGCCAATGATATATATTGAATATATTTAGCCAAAATGAGTGGGCTATTTTCGAAAGCTCTTCTTGCCTATCGATGCTATTGAGACACATTCGAGGATGAAACCGGATGTCATCAAGGATCTGTGTTTGTAAACAGTGAAAGGGTCTATACATCTACCACTGGCTGCTGTCGATGGAGATCTCGGGGGAACTATTTTGTTTTCAGCATTACCAGTGAGATTACGCATTGAGTGCACGTCACCAGGCCGTCATGAAGCGGACGACTTGCGCTGATGCCTTCATATGCCACTCGTACTTTGCCCCGAGGAGGAGTAGGGGGGGGTGGTAGGTGCTCACGCGTGCGCGCGCTCATCTTACGTTGGGTAGAATCGTATGCTTTGGGCTTTCACCTGAATGATTTTATTGTAGTTACCGGGTGCAGAAATGTCACTGCCCTCGCTGCACTGTCTACACTTGTGAAAAGGGCCCGCTTTTCAGGCGCAATGCAGTAACGACTCACACTTAATCGCGCTGATCTGTACCTGTGAGTAGGTCTTATGCGTCATTTGTGTGTGAGAAATGTGGGGCAGGTTTCGATCTACTTGCGTGACATTCCGATTCGCGTGACATTCCGATTTGTTGCTATCGCGTTCATTGCTTCGCCTTTGCGGTAACAAAGCGGTGACATTTTTTATAAATGATTTCGAGTGTGAAGCTTTTCAAGCTCGATTTAAGAAGCTGTTTGACCGCAAGAAACCCTCCGTACCGTTGTTCATCGGCTGCGCCCATTCATAAGACGTTCCGTGCAGCTTCCACACTGAGTTTTGTGGCGTGGCGCGAGCCGACAACGAGCGACGAATAGACCGGGTTGCCACGGCCAGCTTTGCACGTTAGTTCTGGCGCTGAAATATGGACACTCATGAATGGTCTGTTATAGGCTGCGGTTTGACTCTCCCTTGTTAACGCCAAGTAAAGACCTAGCATCAGCCAAGAAGACAGCATTAAGCCCCCATGATTGAACAGCTTCGTTGTGTTTAAGCATTACGTAGCCAGTGTGACCTTTTCCCGCTGCCTTTTATTTTTCCTAAACACTGAATCAGTGGTCCTGATAGCGATCCCCAGCTCGTAACCAGTTGATTAAGTGCTCTTTTGCTTTTTTCTTGGGCAATCTTATTGGTCTTGCTCTGTTTTAAATATAAAATATCAGGAATAGAAATGCTATATCTTGTCCTTCAATTATACAACGTATGGACACTCATAACAATGCTCCGAATATATCGGCAATATGATAGACATTACTGACTTATATGTACCTGTCAGTCTTTTTTTCTTCAAGAGACTCGTGTTCGGCTAAGTGAATATGCAGCTTCATCCTGCCGTATCAACACCATGGACGCATAATGTGTTAAAGCTACATTGGAAGCTACCTTACAAATATGAATGAATGCGATATCAAATTTTTGTGATACATTTTTAGTAATCTTCCTCGAAAAGGGTCCCTGCCTAATATCTATGTCGCATTGCATAGGCATTGTTACGATTCAAAATCAAAATCATTTATTTAACGTCAAATAAAGGAACAAGTGCATAATAAGAATATACAGAAGGAGGTCCGTAGTTGCAAACTGGTGCGGGTATAGTGCCACGGTTACAGTTGAAATTTTTAAAGACGGTAGTCTTTCTTGGGGACCTTTAACGCAAAAATTTTTGTCAGTCTGTCTATCTGTCTGTCTGTCTTCTTTCTGTACATTTGTCTGTTTGTCCACTTTTACCGGCATCGGGTACTTAAAACGGCCGACCCCATCCGCAGCGACCACCAATGTGGCTCAAGGTTGAGCGTTCATGCTTGTGCAATTGTCAAATAAAAAGAAATAATTGCGCATGTTTGGGGCACCATAACAACACGCATATATTTTGAAAATGCATCTCTTACTACAAAACGCATCCATAAGTAACTTTCAGGACCGTGGCGCTTATAACGCTGCGCTTACCATGCAAAGCTTGCACGGAACGGGGAGTGTTTCCAACATTTTGCTAAGACGAGATGGTGGTGGCACCTACCCCTCGCCTCACATTCTACACCTTATCACCTCTGAGACAGGTGCGCGTGGTCACGCGCTTTGTTTTCCAAAAGAAACTGCCAGATGGCACTCATGTCTCACGTGTGACGTGACTTGATGCGCTCGTTCGCCTCCGCTGCATGCTCGAGGCACTCTAACTTAGCGCCTTCGGAATACCATTCACCGATTTTCTTGCGCAGAACATTAAATAATTGTTTTGTTCACTCTCTCCACACGCAATATTATCGTCTTTCGACGACATTTGCAGATTACATGCAGATATGGGGTCAATTTTATTTATATCAGTCCGGCTACATCTATTTCACACGTCTTATTTAAATGTGCTTTATATATATTCTTCTTAGCTTATTTTTATTGGCTCAGTCATAATTAGGTTTTGATACCAGCTTTGAATTGGTCGTCATAAATCATCTACAGAAAAGTCCCTGCATAGTCTCCTCACTTTCAGACCCTCTTTCGGCTATATGATTTATATATTCTTGCTCTTCCAGGTTAAAGTTGCACTGAAGAGCAAAACAATTTCCGCTTATTAATAAAGTAGAGTTTCACAATCCCCAGAATGCCACTATTACTTCAACACAGCTCTTGATAAGCGAGAAATCGCGTGAAAAGAAAATGCGAGTGGAGAAGCCACCCTGAGATCCTGCACCAAACACCATGACGTGATAGGTCTCCCACCCATTTACTGGGGCCTACATAGAATCTACGTGATAAAAATGATGAACATTGTGATCTATGGGTACCATAAACCTAATATAAGAAGCATCAAAGTCAATGGCGTGTAAACACGAATTATTCTCTCTCAGGATTGGTATAACACGATAGTGTCCAGTAACATGTCCTCACAGTCAGCTGACCATTTATTCCGCAGCAAAGGCGAAAGAATGAATACTACAACAATATATATTAATGTCATGGGAAGAACGACAAGAAAGCATATAAGCAGTCAGTAATGTGTCCTCACAAAGTCAGCTGACCATTTATTCCGCAGCAAACGCGAAAGAATGAATACTACAACAATATATATTAATGTCATGGGAAGAACGACAAGAAAGCATATACTTGCAGCACACACCGCAGACAAACAACACTTAGGATAGAAGAATAATTGATAGATATGTGGAGTTTAACGTCCCAAAACCACCTTATGATTATGAGAGACGGCGTAGTAGAGGGCTCCGGAAATTTCTACCACTTGGGGTTCTTTAACCTGCGCAAAATTGTGAGCACACGGGCCTACACCATTTCCGCCTCCCTCGAAAATGCAGCCGCCGCAGCCGGGATTCGATCCCACGAACTGCGGGTCGCAGGATCGAATTATACCCGAGTACTTACCCGAGTACCCGAGTTACACCCGAGTTATACCTGAGTTATACCCGAGTTATACCCGAGTTATACCCGAGTTAGTTATACATGAGTACCTTAGCTACTAGACCACAGCAGCGGGGAGCGATAGAAGCATACGCACGACGAGTGCGGAATAAAAAAATGTCACAGGCCTCGGCTGCGGAGGCTGCACTTCCGAATGAGGTGGAAATGTCGTAGGCCCGTGTGCTCAGATTTGGGTGCACGTTAAAGAACCCCAGGTGGTAAAAATTTTCGAAGCCCTCCACTACGGCGTCTCTCATAATCATATGGTGGTTTTGAGACGTTAAACCCCAAAAATCAATTAAGAAATGTCATAGGTCGACACTTAAAACGCACTGCTCAAAGCCAATGAAAGGCTATTGAAAGGATTCACAACAATACACATGACGAGCGTGAACAAATTCCCCGATTCCTACCTGTTCGCGTGTGAGCAGTTCGCTCCTTTCGTGACATTCGCGCAGTTTTTAACCCCTGTAACTTCAATTGAAACTCGCGGTGCAAGCACAAGAGATACAAAGATAGGCCCAAACCGCGAGATAAGCGCACGCTCACGAGCGATCAAGCTCCGCGAAGGCGCGCATGCACCGCAAAGCGCAGTGCGAGGACCTATAGAGTTCGCCCAATGCACGCCTTACGCCCCTTCTCGCTACTGATGACGTAAACGCGCTGCAATTTCGGAGCTATGTGAAGCCCCAATGGTGTACAGTGTACAGAAATGGCTAACCATTAGCAAGCTAGACAAAACATACGCGCTGTGGCGAGGTGGTTTCGCGCTGTGCAGCGAGGGTCGTAGGTAGCAGAAGCTTTTCTTTACAATTCATTCAAATATATTATACATCATTTCCATCATGGAAATACGTCAGCAAAGTCGTGGTGAACCCTAACAAAAAACACTTTCGTGTTAAAATACATTTTGAGGACGTTGTCAACAACCGCGAAAATTTAGGCGCGAATAATAAAGATGGAAAATGAACCTTAATTTTTTTCTACAACTTTGGACTCATGATAGGTAAACATGTGACGTTATAGTTCTCAGAGAGCAGTTTGTCAATCTACTTCAAGTCATAATTTCTCTTTGTGTGCCTTTAAAGTAAAACATGAATATATCCGAAAAAGCTTGAACACTCATAATGCACCATCATCTTAGGGGCTAGTGAAGGTTCTGTCACGTAATATATTTAGTGAGAATCTTAAGCTGGAACAATCTACTAAAATGCTGCAACACAAAGTTCACAAACATATTAGGCCTTTGTGGTATGTGAGGCACACTGAATATAGTTTACTATAGTTTTGGCAATGAATAAATAGTGTAAATAAATTGAGAAAGTTCTCTCATGGCGTTTTTTGACATATAATGGGCTGGATTTTATTGTTCAATTAGAGATCAATTTTTTTCGTAGATGTTTCGACAGCGTTTCAAAAAGTGCTCTATTTCGAAACTTTTTAGACCGTAGTTTGCTCCACGAGGTCTGCACTTTCCCAAGAAAGTTGTACCACTATGACTTTCACAAGAAATAGAAGAAGCAAGTATCCACTCCGGCTCGGTGTATAGCCGCTGACTTATATACAGTGCCAGTAATTTCTGGAAATACTCATCGACAAAAATCTTTGCTGCTTTTCTCAGGGGAAGAAACTTCGAGCAGGAGTACCTGCAGCATCGTAATTGTTCAAATTCATGCGAGATAAACACAATAAAGATATACATGCCACTCATTAGGTAATTTTTGAGAAAGCGTGTATTGAAGGAACCTTCACTATTTACCAGTAAATGACAAAACTCTGTAATTGGCCACAACAGTGACCTAACGCATTATATTCACTCGTAAATTGTACCCACAAAGCGCTGTTGTCATGAAAGTGCTGTCTATGAGGGTAGAAATTTTGGCCTTCAGCCTAACATGAAATATTGATAAATGTAGCGCGCGCGCGCGCGCACGCGTGTGTGTGTACTTGTGCTTCTGCACGCACGCGTGTGTGCGTTAATGTATAGATTTTCAATTAGTTCAGTCGCAAAAACACTAAGGCTGCAGGTGCGCCAGCCACGAGATGATGGAGCTTTGATAGTAAGTGCGAGATTCAGTGAATTGCTGAGACTATTATTTGTTTGTTTATTCTAAAAGCCTTACGACGTCGCCATCTAGAGAGGTAGTATAGTTTTCATTTGTCTGCGCATGGAAAACGTCCAGTAACCTACGATGGGTGGCGTCCCATATTTCGATACTTGGCGGCATCACTATACTCCCAAAAGCAGACTCGACAGCGTCTTGCCGCTCTGCCAATGACGCCACCTCCCACACGTGACGACGACCTCAACTTTTACTACTGTGCTCTTTAGAATATATATAAATGCGCGTCACTGATTATGCAGAGCTTTGTCAAGCTGATGCGCCCGTATAGTTCAGCGCTCCTGTCATGCGCGAACGTCCACTTCTTTGCATTCTCCGCTCGAAATAGGGCATTCTTTAACCTTACAACTGAAAGAAAACACATTTGACCTTCTTCTTATGTCACAGAAAGCTGGTGATAACAAGAGGAACGTGCTCACGCCAAACACAGACTCTTTAAAGCAGGCTTACTACAGCTATTTTCTCTTTTGCTTTAGCTTTCTGACTCAACGTAATCGTGGTTTTCTTTGGAGTAAATCGAGCGTGATGACAGCACTGCACTTGTCTCTCCATTAGGCGAAACTGTATCATGTGCAGCATTTCTCGTTGTGCTCTTTGGAGGGTGATGACAAACGGCCGCTAAAAAGAAAATGTTAATGGTCCTCAGAAAAAAATGCCGCCTTTAATTTGTGTGTAATTCACATGGTATGATGCGGTCAGTCTACTATTGTCTCTAGAATACCGGCTCTGGTCGTTCACAGCTTTAGAAAGCACCCATTCGTGTACTCTGGTGTGACCGCAAGTTATCGCTTTAGATTGTGCTACCAAGCAGATAATATAATCGGTGGCTGAAAAGGAAGCGGCGTAGCTAACGTACACAATACGCTGTGCGGAAGTCGGAGATGTGTTACGCAATGAATCTTAGTTTTCAACAAGCCCGCAGTGAGGTCTTTACATGAATAACACAAAATTGCTCTGGCTTATGTCATGAAGCCCTTTTCACCAGTCACGTGCGGTACATACCTGCGTGCGAACGTCCTGGGTATTCAGGTATGTGCTACAGGTGAGAGCAAAGGTTAGTGAAAATAGACTATTCCAATTCTATCGGATTGACATGACATTATAGCTGGGAAACCTATTACCGCACACTCGGAGAAAGATGCGCGCAACCTGGTTGCACGGATCTTAAATAAATGTGATGGCAGTGATGATCATCAGTTTGTGTGACAATGTGATAATATTACATATCAGCTTCAATGGTTGAGCAAGCTATTGTCAAACGTCGCTCGTCCACGCAGCGCAAGAACAACGAACACTTGCCGTCTTAGCGCATCATCAACAAGCAGATTGCTACCATGAGATGGACTTCTGTGCTCTTAACGTCAATTTATTTACGTTGAAGCGTGATGCGGCTTATAGGCGCCGAGACATAGAACACGTGCTTGGTGAGCCTTGCATATGCACACAGCTACTCCATTTTCACAAAGACATCTCGCCCACATTAAGTAACGCTTGGCTGAAAGATGAAAAGTGTGGCATTGGCACTCATAGTTATTGACTGATTCTCATGAAATCAATTGGAGTGATTTATATATTGGGTTTAAAGCTCCAAAACCACCTAATGATTAAAAGACACGCTGTAGCAGAGGGCTCCTGAAATTTTGACCACCAGATGCTCTTTAACCTGCACCCAAATCTGAGCACATGGGCCTTCAGCATTTTCACCTCCATCGAAAATGCAGCCGCTGTAGCCGGGAAATCGATTTGCTTAATACACAAAAATGTTCCCGGACCAATTTAAAAAGCGCCAAGTCTGGTATGTTGCATTTAAGCTAAGTTACCTAAGCCAAAGTTAAGTGGTAGCGAAGCTTTTATAGAAGGCCTCAAATCCGAAAAATGGCAGCCCATCAGCTGCTTGTGGGGCTAAGCACCATCTGCGATGGAGGAAACACTTCCGGTGGTACGGACAAAAATAGTGAAAATGCTTGAATATCCAGCAAACAAGTGATTCCATTTTCTTGGCACTAGTGCAAAATTTTATAAACAAAATACGTTTCGGTGGTTCCAGATTGTGGTAAGGTGATCTGGAAATTCCTTGGAAAATACGCTTCAAGCAACACCAGCTAAAATCTTATCGACCTCTGACCAGACGGTGGTGTACTGTCACTTTATCTGCTCTGGTTTTAATTAGAATCTTATTTTTGCAACTTTTCGTTGGCACTCATGGCATCTTCCGCAGATGGATTAAAGGAAAGCAGCAGCCTACCTTTCAAAATTACAGCGTTGCTTATTTGTTTCACACACACGCAGGTTGCTTGAAATGCACATTGCTCGTGTGCTTCTGTTTTAATGATAAATGACACCTAGTCACGCCAAAATTATGACATTTGCGCTTGATTACACGGTCGCAAAAACTCAATTGTATTAAGCTGCGACCATTCAACAATCAGTAGTAAAAAAGTGCACGAACGTTGCGTGCGCTATGTTTTGCCCTATGCTCCAATAAATTACTATTACGCGTACTTAACTGCAAGGCGTGCGATTCGCAGCACGATACATAACTTAATGATTTACTCACCAATAACAAGAGTTGTAGTATGGCACTCTGCATTTGCGAAGGAAACGGAGCCTGAAGCATACTTATTCACGAGAATTCAGCTACAGCACTCTGAACCTTAGTTCCGGCTTCCTGACATGGGTCGCCAGACATACTACGAAGACATGCCTCAACAGACGCACTACATATGCACTACTGCATCCTTGCACATCTCATCCTTGCACTTGTGTTGAGACAATAGATATTCACTAACCATGAAACACCGCAATGAAAATGTCCACTAACAATGAAACATCGCTCACCACACAACGCACAGCAAAAAAAATTAAACTCGCACTACAATAGTTCAGGAAATCCATGCAAGCGCGAACACCAAGCACACGTGAGGGTGTGTCGCCTAAGACTAACTTGCATCGCACGGCTGTGGCTGCTTCGAATAGCCTAACGCTATGCGCCTCCCAGTGGGTGCCAAGTAGAAGTTTTTTTCTTAACAAATAAATATTTTAAAATTTCTTGCACATTTAACGTGCATAATAATTGTTCGGAAAATATATGTTGACTGTAAAACATGACGATTCTTTCATCCTTGAAAAAAACTTGATGTTTTCTTGCTAGAAATTTTCTCCGCAGCTAGTCCCGCTTAAATTGCAGCAGCTATAACTCACCGTGTAATTATCACTGGCAATACTCCCTGAACCACTGTTTGCCCGAAGCTTCGATCGTCCTTAACCTAAGCGTCCGAATGAAATTTTAGTTCGCAGTAGTTCATAAAATTTAGTCTTGAGAAGAGGCTTGATGTAAAATTTTTTCTAACTACAATACTGAAGTTTGCAAAACCTCGCTAAAACAAGAATATTTGTATATAATAAACAATATTACCTCATTATTTCCCAGGCAGTAGTTTAAAGGAGACCAAATAAGCAGTGTGGTGCCTTCAGCACTCTTCAAGTATATATGCTACACACCCGCAATTAAAACAAGAAAAAAGAAAACTGCGGGATTGTTTAATTGTAGCCGTTGTGGTGCTAAACTTCGCCCGAATAATTGTCAGTTTCTACACTTAGTCCATACGGCGAGCTACAATGCATTCTACAGCAACCATAACAAAAACGGCGAATTTTGTAGACGCCACCGTTCTGAAGTTAGGTGAAATTGTTTCACATAACCTTTATTTGGTAGCAAAAGAGTGATTTCGGAAGACCACAAAAACAGTTTATTCTCTAGAGGTCTTTACATTCATGTTTAAACGCGGAGATAAAGTTTAAAACATAACTCTGTATTTTTTAGTTCATGGAATTACAAAGCAGACGCATCAACTACAAACTATAAATTGCAGGCCTATTTATACATGTTGGCTTTATTGAGGCGAAACCTTTAGATATGCCTCATTAAACAAAAAAATTATCAAACGTAAAACCTTGGCGTCGGCATCGTTGGGGTTAAATCGAGCAACGCTAGAAATCAACTTGACATGATTACGTCAGCGTTGATGCCTCATATTACGAAAACTTGTGGTGTCGCCATGACGTCACTGTGATGTCTCATCACGTGATGTCATACGCTGACATCATTCCATGATATTGTTGCTCGGTCCAAAGGTGGACTCATCACGGAGGCTGTGCTAAACAAATTTTGGTGCGGAAAGCTTTGTAGAGGGGGCAGGTGAGGCTCAATGCATCGGCTGAGAATAAAACGATGAACATGACTTTCGCCTTCGAATCATCTTCGTTATCCGCATAAGGGAGTCTGAGAGCTTTGAATAAATCTGGCTGTTTATTCCGCGTATATATTAGGCTGATCATACTGAAGTATGGTCTGCGACTTTACATCGTAAGAATACAGAAAAATTCCGCCATATCCACGAAGTGAATGATGATGAGTGGGCGAAGCTCCGGAGGTAAACCTGGTAAACCATGAATCCTCTGTACATTTTGCCCACTCGATTTTATTACATCGCTCCCCCTAGCGTACGTCGCCGCACTAAATCGAACGATTGCCTTCAACCAATGACACGCGCCATATGTGACATCATTCCTATTTTATAAGATCTCGCGTCTTTCATCAACTACAAGTACCGCTTTCTAGTTTATAACATCTTGCATCTTTTCATCATCAGCTACAAGTACCACCATCTAGTAAACACTACAAGAACTAAACGAGAGGTGGCTACATACAGGAGACGGTACCGCCATCTAGTGAACACTGCAAGAACTAAACTAGAGGTGGCTACATACAGGGGACGGTACCGCCATCTAGTGAACACTGCAAGAACTAAACTAGAGGTGGCTACATACAGGCTACAAGGGACGCACAGCCCACGCCCTAAGGAGCTTCGCCCCTAAAAGACATATATTGATCACAAGCAGGTACGTACAGTATTTGCCAAAAGACTACATAGAAGAATGGATCCCATAATCTACAGAAGAGGGCACATATATGGTGGATTACTAACAGGAGAGCCTACTCATGTAAAAAGGATTCAACGAAGAATATTATAAGTAATCATCGTTGCAGTCCAACGTACAAAAACTAAATGCCTATGAGACGCTCGTAATAGGTTTTCTTTCTATAGTTGTTCAAGTAATGGTTGCACGCATCACAATAATTTATAATGTCATATACAAGACAAGGGCTATAGAATTGCGTCGTTGAACTTGTCTACAAAAATATTTTTGATAGCCAAGCAAAAATAAAAATTGGCCGCGTAACTGCGTGTTTCATTGCAAATTTCAAAAACGATTGTTTTCTGTCAGGAAAAAGGTAATATAACGTTTATTTAGTGTTATGCGTGAGCCGATCAGTGAATAGAATTCTGTAGGTGCTACGTGAGACATAAGGGTCTTCTGGAAGTATCGTTGGAAAATAAGAGCACCAGTAGAACGCATAGTAACGGGTATGTAGCAGGAGCGTATCGTCTTAACAAAGCGCACAGAACACACATCTTTTCATGCATAGCGTAGCATTGCCAGCACAGCGTGATAAACACTCTTGTGTTTAGAGTTGCGTATCTATGCATTTTCTAGAATAAAGAAGCACACCTTAAAATATTGACGTTCCCATAATTCTGTTTAGACATGCGTAATATTTGCTTTTTGATCAACAATGCACACAAGTACGAACGCAGACACCGGATAAGATGAGAGAGCGTTGTGGAAGATGTTGACGATGGGCCATGACACCGGAATCTTTTTTTTCTACAAATCGGCAATCAATTAGACAGACAGACAGACAGACAGACAGACAGACAGACACACAGACCAAAACTTGTGCGTTGAAGTAGCCCAAAAAAACTATCGTCTTTAAAAAACTTCGGACCTTTGGAGGCGGTGCTAGACAATGCGGCGAGGTTCTTGTATGACACTTCGCATCCCGAAGACTCGTTCAGAACGCCTCAAGCACAGTGTTTCAATCGTAATTAATGTTCATTCAGCCGTTTTCAGTTTATGCTCATGACTTTGCCCGAGCACCTAGGAACGTCTCGTTGTACACGAACAACGTAGCATGTGGTTTAATTCATTTGCGAAGCTACAAGTGTGCGGCCCGCTTCGCGTGCAGTAGCTCACTTCCCTCCTCTTTCAGCCTCTTCTATGCACCACTGCTTTCTTTAACACCACCTGTGCCAGCAGGCAGCGCTCCTATTGTACGAAGCGTGTGTGGGAAACTTTTGTTCGCTCGCAGCCAGGTTCCTCTTTGCTCTCCTAATTAACGCCGTTTAGCGGAGCTATGTTCCGCTGTGGAAGCAGAGCATAAAGGGGGCACTATGGCTTTGCTCTAGGCCTCTTTTTTTTCATGACTGTTTTTTTATTCTCTCTATCTCTCTTAGAGCTTGTTTCCTCACATGGTCGGCAAAGTGCTCGCGAAGACGAAGGGAGGCAGCTCATCACTCAAGTGACTATAGAAAGCGGAGACCCCATACCGCGATAAAGAACTTAAAGACCCCCCAGGAGGTGCTCTCTGGAACATCCACAAACCCCGTTCCCACCGTGTCGGGGATCAGGCAGCCACCGCACTGCACTGCGGCGTTGATAAATGGCTGTCCTCTCCATGTAGTAATGCATCTTTATTTTTTTCTATGGCCCTATTTCTGCGCACATAGGCTACAGTTCTCGGTGTCTGCTTTGTCTTACGATGTGCCTAACTACGAAAAAACGCAGCCCACTTCTCCCCAACGCTACTCGAGTGTCTTTACGTCGACGATATACAGACGACGTCCACTTGCGCAGCGCCCTGGTATAACAAAAGAGGCCGGCTTGTGCAAGTTCAGGAGACTGGAGTGGAGGGAACAGCGACAAATGGGAAGGGGGAATGCAAAAGGCCCTGCAAGAACTCAAAAGCTATGGCGACACCAGGCAAGCAACGGGACAGCATTTGCTCTGAGCTCTATAGTGTCGTCTCGAAGAGCCAAGATTTATCATGCCGGTACAATTTTTACTCGGGCCGACGTTGCCCACATTCCTATACGCGAAAGATTTCGACGTGAGATGGCGCGATTAACGATATTTCAGGCACGGGAGCAATGAAATATACAAAGAAGTGAGACGTTGAAGTACAGTGGCAGTGTTTGTTCATCTGGAAAGGGCGCTGTTTTGTAGCTGCATGGGGTATATTTAATGCATAAACGTGCAGTGTGGCAGTGTCGCGAATGCACACGATGAAATACTTTGTCGTGATGTATAGCGTTGGAAAAAAAGCAACAAGTTTCCCCCAAGCACACTCTACGCATGATGCCTGCGTTTTCGCTCTCAGCTATTTTCCGCAAAGGCGTAGTATTACAAATAGTTATCTAGCTTACTAAACACCTATTTCGACGTGTTAATAATCTTACACCGTGATACCTGCTCTTGTGGCAGTGGTTGTCAGTGGCTTAGCCAGAAATTTTTTCGGCGTACGTGCATGTGGTAGTTCCGGTGAAGCATACATAAAAATGAAAAATTGCAAAATATTGATGAGGAGAATAGGGGCGAAGTTCATCCCTGCCAACCGCACCCCTTGATTAGGCCTGTAGTTATTTACTTTACTACCGAAGCACGCAGATTTGGTCAATATTTTTTTGCGAGTTCAGCAAATAAGCCACTGAATGTATAGCTGTGTCGTGCGAAAAAATAATGAAGGTAGGGGTCAGTGAAAGGGCGCTAACTTTCGGCGCTTCCCTGGTGTTTTGCAGGAAGGCAGTGAAAATTTGTTGCATTATTTCTTCTGGAAAATTTCAAAAAATCGCAGCATATCCACGGAGTCATTGATGAAGAGTGGGGCGAAGCGTTTGTTGGTCTGTCTCTGTCTGTGGGTGTGCTGTGCTGACTACGTCGGAGGGGTGGACGGCCTTAGACAATAAGAGCTTCACCCCTAAAAGGCATTTTCAAATATCTGGTGCGTAGCCACTTCTTCGTAGGCTGCAGATCATCGCTTTTTTTTCCGTGTTGCAGTGGGGCCATCACAAAAAATAAATGATCACGATCAATAGTATCACCCAAGAAGCCACCAATTGCGGTAGCACATCACCTAGCTTTGAACAACTAATCCAGGGCGTCGAACATATGGTCAGAACTCGGTATAGTGAACGTTCATGCCATGAATTATTCGATATTAAGAAGAAAACGGCAAGCGTTTAGGCAACATCAGTACGTATTGCGTTTTACAAATGCTTAAAATACAGGTATTCTTGAAGTCTTGTGCATCTTTTGTCGCGAGAAGAACTCCAAAACCTTTTTACAGCGAGTTGCCACCACTGACACTGCCGTTTTGCATTTCCTGTTGGTGATTGGTTTCTATATTCCTCTCCTTAAACGACACTCAACTACAGCAAAGCTAGAATAGGCAGGTGTATTACTATTGCGTGCAAACTGCAGCACGCAAACTGCAGCAAGCATTCTTGTCACGCTCCCTATATAAGAGGCACGACGCACTCTTCGCGGAGTGAGGAAAGTGAAAGAACAACGTAAATCACACAACAATGCTAATTAATATAAATTCATGGAAAGGTGCTTGATCGCCGTGAGTGCAACATGTTTGGAGAATGGTGCTGCAGTTTGTGTACCACTCAACATTCCAATAATAACTAACCATGCACATCCACAATCGCACCGGGCTTCCTTGTTACCGAGGGCACGTACAATGTATCTGTCTTCTGCACACTGTAAACGCAGAAACAGTAACAAAGCCTATGTCTGGGGCTCGGTGAATGGTCGCGCAGGCCTACCCAGCCACTTGTCGAGCTTGCACGCTTCAGTGGAGAGAGCGAAATAGCGCGCATATTTATTTATTGCAATTCGTAGTCTTTTAGACAGCTTCGAATGCCTTAGATTCCAAGTGGGACAACGGCAATTATTTTTAAGTTATAATGTTGCTAGTTTAAGGGAAGCCTGAAGTGAGGGCACACTGCAGAAAATTAGTTTTAAAAAAGACGATGCATTGACGCAAGTGTTATCACAGCGTAAGAGAAGTCGCAAGTGTGATGCAGTACTCCGTATAAAGCATAAAAAATGGCCCCTCTATAAATGTTCACCCACACACTGTTCAGGCAAGCATGCTAAGTGCAAGCACATCTGAATATTACATGCTCACTGACCCATTGTTTCAGTTCGTGGAAACCTTCCGAGATATAAAAAAAGACTAGCAGATCATCCGTGTACGAATACAGCTGATGTCTGAAGATCTTTAGAAATGGGACGCAAACGACTAAGCGCATGATGTCGCTGGTGCCTTTCATGAAGCCGGTAGGGTTGGTCGGTGGCGGGAACAACTGAGCGAGTGAGTGTGCGGTGCGCGCGGCGCAGGGCGAGTCATCTGCCGGGAGCGCGGACTCGTGCTCAGCGCGCTAACCCGGCGCCGGCAACTGCGACGGCAGAGTCCGGGCCTAAGGAGCTTCGCTCCGATGAAAACGTAAGTCAAGAATTGTATCACAGCGCGGTGCATTGAACTAGGTACATGTGCCGTTTGCAACTTAAAACGTTGCTCTTCTTGAGGCCACTTACTGCACCGCTGGAGCACACCTGCTGGCTACACCTTCGTGTCATTTCTCATAAGCGGAGACACAGTTCCTCCGAGATCAGGGGTTGAAGTTGCTGCGCAGGTCCTTAGTGTGTGCGAAGAATTTGTCGATTGCTACCCCCTGTTTTAACAGCGGAACTGTTCAAACTGGCCGCAATCTGTCCAACTTGAAAGAAAACCTCGGATTAGTATGCGCCGGAGGAATTGGGCAAGCGCCACTAAGGAGTACAGCAGGCGCGAGCATTGAGCGAAATCAAACGCGTAAAAGAGATGGAGAGAAAAAGAGAAAAAGAAAGCGCTAGAAAAAAAATCTTGCTCATAGATTTCAGTGACCAACCGCTGGCGTCATTGCCAGAGTGACCACGTTTCTTCAAATCTTTTAAGGCGCACAGTGCACACATCAAATGTCCAGCGCATTGTAAACGGAACATTCGAATATAGATGTTGGACTGGCTGAATGCAAAGCAACTACAGAAAGCGAATGCAGGGGGGGGAAATATGTCAAAAACTGTGCAAATACACACCCACAAGAATGACACATACATGAAATGTGAGACGCTGGAGTACAACATTGTAAAAGTGGCTCACTGAGAAAAAAAAAGCAGGAAAAGGCACGTGTGCAGAAAATAAATTTCATAGAAGTCAAGGTTATTTGCCAGTGGCGGGAACTATTCATAAAAATTGTTTGTAGCCCAGGTTCTGAAACTTGGAAATAGTGTCGAATTACTTCATGTATAAAGGCAGGCAAATTCTATTGAAATTTGATAGAAAACCCCATTTGAAACTTTTTGAAACGAACTGAACTCTACTCGAATTCGGCAATTTCGTTTGGTGTCCAGCGGTGATGTACAGCACGCGTGACACTCAAGCTAAAAACATCGGCTTACTCTTCGAGACGTCTACTCATTCTTTTGATTTCTTCTTTCACTACAGGAGAAACTGCCGTTCGATGTCCAACGCACATTGCCCACAAAGCATACGCAGTCTACTCGCCGGCAAAATGTTCTTCGTAGTCGACTTATCGCGCACTTGCCGCTGTGTAGCGCTTTGCTTTGTCCAATAGCCAAGCAGAGGGACATAGAGATCTATTGTTCCCTTTGGGGGCACAACAGCCGTACACGTGACAATAGACCACGCAACAGAGTACACGTGACAACGAGTAGTGTTGCCGCGTCCCCTTGCAGTCCAGCAGTGGCAGAATGTGAATGGTGCACGCACTCTCAAAGGAATTCAATTAGCAATGTTCGAATGACGGCCTCTAAGGTAATCACAGTTGTAGCGGCGCCAAGGGCCCAAAACATCCTAAAGCTGACGCAAGCGATAACAAGTACATTAAATTACAGTGCCGAGTTACGCGCAGCATGGTAGCCAAGCTAAGCAGTGGGCAAGGAAAAGCTTGCGCGAGTAATTACTGCGTAATATTGAGTGGGTTGCAATTTGCCCATAGTAATGCGAGAAAGTTTTTGACGGAGTTTGAATCACCCACAGGTAGCCCTATATACGTAGTTCTTTTTGTCATGCCTAAAACATGTGACTTTAACCTTTATGTCACGGTCAACCTAGTAGCGCAAGCAAACAATAATGTGACAGCGTTCAAGAGCTCGTTTTGCGGAAGTGCCAGTGTCGGGGTCGTTGATTGTACGCAAAAAATTGTCACTTTGTGCGTGACCAAAAAATGAAGAGTTATGCAAATAAAATAGGTAATGATAAATTATGGGTCCAGGTGGAGATCAATCCCGGGCCATCTGCGTGCCAAGTGGGTGTACTATCACAAAGTGACGCATCTGCTTCTGAATGCAGTCAATTTAACTTTCTCTTCTTTGAATCCGGTGAAAATAAGTTTCGTGCTTTACAAACACACGCCCCCTGTATACATGATTCGGAATACAACAAAAAACATTGCACTGATAATGCGTGGTACAAGCGCTCATTATAATCGGGCGTCAAAACACGTGATTATCATTACAACTTCACGAATTAAAGCCGATCCCCTACTACAAAAGGCCAACAGGTTATTTTGCTGGCCTATTTTTTTAAGGCCGCGCAGTGGGTGCATAGCAAGTTAGGAAATACTTCGTGCACTATGTGTCTGAAGTACGCCCCCGAGACAAGACATCGCTACAGCATTCAGCTCCTAAAGGCGAAGCCTAGGTGGCCCTTAACTTTTTTGTATATGAAATGACAGTACATATGAAGGTGAAAATAAACCGAAAACCAGGTAAAGTTAGCTTTAGCGCTAAACGAAAACAAGTGTCAAGATGATGCCGGCTGGCAACTTCAGTTACACGAGGTCTATTATTCTTCTTCCATCGCGCATGGGAACGACGCTAACCGACGGCTTTGCTTAAACACATTCATAATTATCCTCGTTCTTGCTTACTATAATCAATGGCTTCATCATCAGCCCAACGCGTTCGCCGTGAAAAACGTCATCAACATCGTCATCATCACCGTCATCATCATCGTCATCGTTATCATCATCATCATCATCATCATCATAAATACTCACGTGGCTGCTTGCGGATTCACATCTCTGATTCAAGATGTTGATCATCGTTCATAATCACCATAAGCAACACATTAATCCTCGTTAAACGTTTTCATCAGTGCCGTCATTATTACCATTTGAAGGCCTATTTGCTTGCCCACAGCTCTATGCTTCCAAACGTTCGTCATTTTTATCGTCGTTGACCATCGTTAGGGACTTTTAGCCTAGACGTATACTTTTTAACATTCACTTGGTACCTTAATATCAGATTTCATTTGCCGTGGTACCGGAACGCATGTTTTAGGAGAGTTTCAGCTCCCATACGTAAACGTTTACGTACGTACGTAAATCTTTACGTACGCGCGTAGACGTCTACCTTGACGTGTGCACAGACCAATAAATGCTGACAGATTCATTTAACCTAAATTTAATTTTGATAACGTGGAATCAGCAATGCGGCCAAATCATGAAAGAGGTTTACAGCGTTTCAGATATCCCACTGTATGTCAAGGAGTGTGAAAGTACCGGGTTACCATATGATAGTGTCGACATCTTGTGGTGATTCGTGCCGCCTCAGTCTGGAACACGTTTTGTAGCATCCGGTGTTTTGAGGGCAAAATAATTAAAAAGGTAACTCATTCATATAATATGCAGAGTTTACTCTACCATAAAAATCTCCTGTATACAGAAACAGCTCTGAGCAAGTGTGCCGCTCAGCAAGAGCTGATAATATAGTTTATTTTTGATATTGAAGTCAAATTTTCGGCGGCGCACCTACCGACATCGACACAAGCTATATGTCAGGCTACAGTACTCATCCCGGTGACATCACGCAGCTTTCTGGCAAGTTGTGATGACGTCAAGCACCGAAACACAGAAATTGCACTTGCGCATTGCTCTCTCGATTGTCTTCTCGTGACGTCAGGCCAGTGTCATCCAGCGTTTCTGTCAAGCGAGCAAGCGGAGTCGGTAATATAGCTTACGCGCCCACCAATACATTATATACGCTTATCAATGGGCAACTGAATAGTTTGATTTTAAATTGGGCGTCATAGCGCCAATACTTTGCCCTGTGAATCGGCTTGCGCAAGCGAATCGTAGGACAATAGGAGGAAGTTCCTGAGAGCCCAGTCTGACCCGGTGCTGAGGCAAGCGTGAGTCGACTTTGTGCATTGCGGCTGAGGCGGAGACTGGACGCCAACCACCCCGTGTTTACTTTGTTTGCTCTACTTCACTCCATATGTGTACTCGTACACCCCGCAGTTGCTGACCGACTTCGCATTGTCGACAAAGAACCTGCGCCTTCAAAAGCACAGGAACACATGGTGCGATTCAGCATTAGATTCCGCGTACGACGCCGCAAGCGGCATACAATGATTCTCGACACATGGGGAGAACAATTTATCAGCGCTCGGTCTCCGCCTCAGCACCTCAACTTGCACACTCGGAAGCTATCGCATCATCTTTATTAGGCGCAAAATAAACAAGCTCACACACCCATGCTTCGTTGTCCAATAACATTACCAATAAAGCTACGCCTACGCGAGCAACAAACTTCGCCACACAGCCCAAATCTCCACTCCGAGCAAGCCTATATATAGCAAGGCCGACGTTCTCAATAACACCACTTGCATTCAACGTGAGCTCATTTTTGAGGGCTTTTTTTCGCGTACTCAATACAAACTTATACACATATGATGTTTTTACATGTGTAACAGGTTTTCTCGACGGCCGCAATGTAAAGAGGAAAGGTGGAGGGAACGAAGCGGGCTGTTTCACCGAGACGGTCGGTATCTCTGTTTGTTTACCTGCAAAATGGCCTTCCATTACGGCTCGACACCTCGTTGCTAATTCGGAAACGGACGTTGCCTGGCAGAAAAAGCATACTTCAAGTATCACTCTTTTCAAAGATGAGTCATTACACGCCATAAACAGCTATTCGAATGTTTTTCTTGCCGTTCTCAATGGCGATATCCACAAATACCAGCGTGATCGGGGAGATTGGAATGGCGATGAACAAACCTGCGACAGGCGCCCACCAGTGGCACCCCCCCTCCCCAATTCTCACCATGTGTCCAGCATTAAAGTGACACTACCCAAACGTTGAGCCTCCCTGCCGCGACGGTTGCTACACACACGGCGCGCAGCAGATGAAGCAGTCGCTCGAAGAAGTAGCGTGCTGAAGAGGCTACGTCGCAAAAACTTGCGCGTACACTTACTACCGCCTGGTGGCGCTGCTCCTACCATGTCGTGTACCCTGAATTTAGGGTACATACCCTGAATGTACGCATGAGGCCAGGAAAAAAAGACAGAAAAAAAGAAAAAAAGACAAAAAAGAAGAAGGAAAGAAAAAAAAGAAAAAAGAGAAAAATAATATACGGTGGACGGTCCTCGGGTGCCCCCCTTCCACTCTTCCTTCCACCTCCCCCCTCATCTCTCTCCCCTTCACCTTTCTGATGTCAGCGGTGAAGGGGTCATTTTTCTTTTTTTCTTTTTTCTGTCTTTTTTTCCTCTTTCCTTGCCCTCTGAGTTGAGATTGTATAAAGCTGAGCACCAACAAACTGTATCTTTAATCCTGATGAAGGCCAGACTCTAGGCCGAAACGTCGAAATAAACGACGTTGTGACCGCTCACGGAGGATCTACTGGACTATATGCA
This sequence comes from Rhipicephalus annulatus, assembly GCA_013436015.1. Lineage (NCBI taxonomy): Eukaryota > Metazoa > Arthropoda > Arachnida > Ixodida > Ixodidae > Rhipicephalus > Rhipicephalus annulatus. The sequence continues at coordinate 182,310 of WOVY01001209.1, forward strand.
ACGCTACGGCCACTCAACCACCATGCCTGCCTATATATACATATATATATATATATATATATATATATATATATATATATATATATATATATATATATATATATATGAGAGAGAGAAATTTTGCGTTAAGGCTGAGGACAATATTATTGTTTATTAGGCAGATTACAAAAAAAAACGTACAAAAATGATGGTGTACTGCTGATGGTTGAAGACAAGTGCACGCCACAGCAGCTCTGCGTTTGCGCTGCGAGGGTAACTCTCAGATAACATGAATTTGGCTAAGTGCAACGTGCAACGAATACCTGCGTAAGTCGATCACGAAGTTTAGTGTTAAGCTGAGGCAGTCATTTTACGGCTGGCATCTCGCCAAGTGTTGGACCAGCGAAGCGGCTGGTTCAAAAGCGTCACATTTCTTTTTCTTTCTTTCTTTTTCAGCCAGTACGCCCTACGAAGTAGAAAAAAGAAGAGATAAACTTGGTTTCATTTATAAAAGTGGAGGTAACCGTGCATAACATGAAGAGGCACACTATTTAAATGACAAATGCACGTGTTTACAGCGATTGACAAAGTTCAACGTTCCTTATGATACGATATGCCTCGCAAGATTTCTCATGGACCCTGCTTAGTGTGATTTTACAAAACTGCTGTGCTTTTTGAGGTGGGATGACATTACATGACTGAGAATACGACGTCAGATGATACGTATTCATTCAACAAATTTGATGTTCATTGAGGCGCCTGTTAATACATTCAACGGTCTGGCAGATGTGCATGCTCTAACACATCAAAAAGGAACTTCTTGAACAGCTTCTACCCAACAACTAACAAAACATTTGCCACGCTTTGACCACAGTTTATGTTCTTTTCTGCTAGAAAAGGGGCCCAGCGATCATTTGCGCACTATAGAACCAATGCGACTGCACTTGTTTGGTGCAGAAAGCACAATACTCTCACCATACCACTTCGCTACACTTTTCAATCCAATTGACTGCTTTTAGATGGGAGAATAATGACACTATTTTTGTTTACTTCGTTATTTACGTGTCGAGAACGTCCACATTTATCCTTTTATTAAGCTTTTTACAAACCGACGCAATGATACGTAAGATATCCTGCCACGTTGAAGCGATCAATTTGCAGCTGGAAACTACTGCTGAGCTTTTTGCGCGAAATTTTTTCACGACACAACGGACAAGCATGTAATCAAAATTCGTCATTTATCCATATTGGAGTGCACCAACGCAAAGTGAAAACAACGGTTTTGCAGAACGGGAACAAAACTGATACCAAACATGCTCCGGGATGAAACCTAGCATGTACCAAGAAATTCTAAATTATCAGAACAAGGCGCTTCACAAGTGAATTCTAGTCCAACCGTTCTTTAAAAGAGTTCAGAATCTATTCACTTCTTTGTATAGCGCTTGACTGGTCCACTTAAGTCGAATGATAATCTACACAAGTATTGGCGTTAATAGCCCAATCCTAAGCCGCTATGACAACAAATGCTTTAGCGGCTTTAAAAGTATTTGTTAAATAAATATTACTTCGGTGTTCTAACCAACATTGCTTTCAATGGCTCTTCATTGCTACATATATCGGCCCACGAAATGTAGCTTGCCGCACTATTACATACGATATTCATCCGCTCGATAATATTTACACTGACTGCGCTATTCCCTAGTTCTTTAAGATGAGCGCAGGTGCTATCGGTCATCTTTAGTGCAAATGGTCCCCAAGCGCAATAGTGACCCGTTCTTTTCGTTTCTTGCTCGAACGGCCGACTCGCTCAACGTACACTATTTTGCCATAGTGTTCCACGCGCCCACAGTGCACTGTGGGATTGCTTGAAAAAGGTCCATTGACCAGCTGCTCTTATGTATGCATGGTTTTTTTTTCCTATTTACACACGTCTGTACATTTTTACGACTGCCGCAATGTGAGCAGTATACAGAGAACATCTATAGCGACCTATTTTTCACGTGCCTTAGCTAACTTAAAGTACAGAAAGTAGTCGCCTTCGGAGGTGAATATTTGCTAAGGGTCTTCGTTTAGTACCATGCTTCCGACAAATGCTGCTTCAGATTTGGTTTTTCTGGAGCCATTCTCCTAAGCGTACACGCCGGAGTGCAACCACTTCAGTGTCTTTGCCTTCTGAACAATGATTTTTGGCTTGTCTCGAGCCACATTAGGTACAGAAATTAACTGCGAGGCACAAAGAAACGGACATTATCACGTGACCATTGTCTAGTATAACGTCGATAAACTAAATCTCACGGATCGCGGAGAAGCACAGAATTCCGACTGACTACGTTGAAAACAGGATCAGAATACAGAGTGATCAAATCAGGAAGAGGGCGGAAAGTAAAAACTCGAAAGGTAAACGGAAAACAAAAAAAGTACGCTCCACGGCAACCGTGTATCAGCAATGCTAGAGCAAAGCCAAACAAAGAACAACGATAAAACGGGTTCGGCAGTTATGAGGGGCGTGCGGTGAAGAAAACCAACGTCCCTTTTGGGAGAAAAATGAAATAATTTAGGAGGAGGAGGATTGAAAAAAAAATAACATGCGAACGAAAACCTGTGCGTCACTGCCAACGCCTTGAAAACAGCAAAGATTATTTCCGTGCTGAGTGGGTGGCGTTACGAGAGCGTCTTACTGCCACAAAATGAAACATACTCATCGCTCCCGTGTTCCTGCAGCCGCTTTGGTTACACATTTCATTTTTTCTTCTCTGTTTTCATTCAGTCCGTTCTTTCGAATGAGAGGCTCCTCTGTAGCTCTGGCTACGAATCAACCATGATGTTTTTTCTACAAAAGTAGTATTATCTCTGAACACCCGCAAGAGCCTGTCAAAATTTTCGAGTGTTCTTGAAAAGTGAGAAAATCTGAAAGACTCTTCTTGCTGAAATGCTACGCCTAATGATCTGCTCAAATTGCTTTCTGCTGGCTAGATCAACACATTGGAGAGTAGATACCCTGCTAGTTGTCGCTCAAGAAAGCTCCGGGACGCCATTGGTATTGATTGTTTATCATGCATGTTGATCATTTGATTGATTCGTGGGGAATGGCGTCCCGAAACCACGATATAATCATGAGAAACGCCGTAGTGGAAGGCTCCGGAAATTGCGACTACCTGGAGTTCTTTACCGTGCACGCAAATCTTAGCACACGGGTGTACAATCTTTCCACCTCCATCGGAAATTCAGCCGCCGTCACAAGGATTCAGTCCCGCGACTTGCGGGTTAGCAGGCGAGCACCTTGGCTGCTAGACCACAGTGGCGGGGCACGCATGTTGTTCAGAAGTAAACAAAAAATATAATGTCACACCATGCACATCAAAACGCCACACACCACACACACACACACACACACACACACACACATAAATATATATATATATATATATATATATACATATATATATATATATATATATATATAAGGGAAAGAAGTGTATACCTAAGGGCTCGTTTTTCCGTGTTTTAACACAATAATAATGAGATCTAACAGACAGTGATGCCAAGTAATGTACAGGGGAAGTTATTAGATTCAATGGAATGTAAATAAGAAGAAAGAAAAGTGGATGAAAAAATAACCAGCCGTGAGCAGGTTTCTGCTCACGGCTGATTATTTTTTCATCCACTTTTCTTTATATATATATATATATATATATATATATATATATATATATATATATATATATATATATATATATATATAAAGTGAAAAAGACGATGGAAAACGTACGGAAGGTTAGTAAAACAGTGTTTTTTGTTTGTCGTGTTCTTTTTTTTCGACTGCATTATCTACCAGAACACTTGAACTTATGGAAAGTATAAGGAAAGTTATTCGATCAACTAGTAATGTAAATGTGAAGAAAGAAAAGTGGGTGAAAAGATAACGTGCAGTGAGCAGGAACCGAACCTGCCACCTTTGAATAACGCGCTCGATGCTCTACATTTGAGCTACCACGACGGCTATCCCCCCAGCCACTTTATTGGGTATATATGTGAATTTAGACGTGAGAGTGTCAGTCAGCGCCTCCAGTAGCTATGGTGGCGAGTATGGTACACTCTTTATGAGCCTGTTCGGCGTCACGTAGCACGCGAACCTATTACGAGCTGGCAGCTGACAATAGTCCCTCGTATACAACCTAAGACACCAAGTCTGCCAATACGAGACCCTCATTAATGAATCAAGGGCATTTCTGCCAAACACGGGCATTTCTGAGACACCAGCTTTTTAAGGCTAGCCCTTGAATATTTGAAAATAGTCAATATAGATTTTTATTTCAAACCTTACCCTTAAACACGAATGCAGAAGCTTTCCGTTTGGTACAAGTTATGTGCTACATAAATAGTATCACGTTTCCACCAATGAAAAGATTTTATTTTAAATAAATAGTAAGTGCTCTATTTTTATTATTTTGCCCCAACCTTCGTCGCGAAACGAGACGCTGCGTGGGGAAAACGAGACAGTGTAAAAAAATAATTCCTTGTGTTTTCGTTGTGTAAAACATCGAATTTTCTCCGTCGGCCCCTGCGAACATCGGAAAAACCCAGTCCTTGCACTCTAAGCATTTAATTTAGACAGAACCTGGTGCTAGAATTCTTCGAAAGTCCTTGCGGTTGAAAGACCGCCAGTCTTTTTTTGTGCTAATGTTGTATTTTATTGAATGGTTGCACCTTATTGGACTATTCAACAATTCAATGCTAGATGGGTTCTCACGTATCTTCTTTGACTCTTTTTGCCATTTTGATGCAGAGCTGCTCAGGCATTTCGTGGCTATTTACTTCGTCACCCGGGGTTTCTGAGGCAATGAATTTTAAAATGTGCGAAGTTTGAGTTTTCGAGTGCTAGTTTTTTATATAGGTGGAATCTTCATTAAAACTCGATCCGAGAAGTTATTTGTGAATGACTCGACTTAGAGATTCCGTTAATTTTTTTTTCATGTGCCTCTTTATGGTAACCTAGGGAACAACTAAAACCTCTATTCAGCGAGAATTCAGGTTTTCACGTCCTGAACCGCAATCAGATATTTCGCATGTCATTTTCCTCCCAGGAAGCTCTATATAATATTCGCGTGTTCGCCCGAGCCCTTAAACACTGAAAAATAGTATATAAGAAGTTTAAGTAAATGGTTCAATTATTAAGGCGCTTTTTGAAGCCCCCTTCGGACCACGGTAGCAACTGAACAAAACTTTTTGTCATGTAGCTAATAGCATAAAGTTACTTAATAAATAATTAGGCTGTCGATCTGACGCAGCGGTGGCTTTTTCCACTGATAAAAAAGTGTTCGCCGAGAAGAATTTTGTGCTTTTTTAATGGGTCGCGAACACACTGACATTAGTTGCGCAACTTTTGGTGCGTGAACGTTGTGAGCAACTTGTAACTTTTACACCAGAAAACGTGGACAACTCCCGGCACGTATCGTTGAAATATAAAAGTAAAAAAGCAGGTCTTGTATTCGCGATAGAGGTCGACAAGATCAAAATGTCGAGTTTCTCCCCGCGTTTTACCCTGCCCTACTGAACGGTATACCTACGATATTTTTCATCCTAATGCCTTCTTCCATTATGCTCAGACTTAAGAGGGGAGGGGGGTGCAAAGATGACTGAAATGCAATTTTTCAATTTTCATGACCTAATAATTCAGTATTACTGAGAAGTGCTTCCATGAAGTGGGAAGTTTTCACGCGTTTCAAAATGGCGACAAACGCGCCTGAACCTGTGACCTCACCGCGGTCACACGTACTTTAAATGGCGTTTCTCCGAACACTACTTTTCGTCGAAAAAGAAACATTTCGTGTTTAACCAGTGCGGCTACCAAATGCAAACTTTCGTGACTTCTTTATCAGTACCATATGCTTTTTCTGAAGCAAAACAATCTTGTTTCCACCAGAATTATATCTGTTGTCTATTAGGAAGAAAGCCGTAAAGTTCTGATTATTCAGGATTTACATTATAAACTAAAGATGGGTGAAACCTAGAATTATTATTTTGCTTGATCAAGTTATTCGAGACAAATATATTAACCAGAAGAGATTTCTGCTTTCTACATGCAGTAGCTTTTTCTCAAATTTTCCTTCAAGAAATAAGCCCCACCGCGGTGGTCAAGTGGCTAAGGTTCTTGACGTCTGACTTGCAGATCGCGTTATCAAATCCCGGTTGCAGCAGCTGCATTTTCGATAGTACCGAAAACCATGCCGACCTGTGTGCACAGATTTGGGCGCATGTTTAAGAACCCCAGGTAGTCGAAATTTTTGCAGCCGTCTACTACGGCGTCTCTCATAATCATATGGTCGTGTTGGAACGTTATACCCCACATATTATACAATCAAATATTATTCAAATATTGTATGTTCATTTTAGTGGTGATTTATAACTTCTTGCCGAATTCTCAAAACATTTAGTAAAAAATTCATTCAAGCAGCTTGTAAAGATATGTACGGCTGGATTTAAAAATAAAAGAGTGATGGGCAGTAGTAGTTTGAAATCATCTTTTGATATCCATCTTCCCTTAAGATATCGAACTTATTGAAATGTTTAGCGTTTAAATAAGCCCGTTACCACTGCAACAAACCACTGCAATAACAGGAGAACGTACATCTAATAGACGTGTAACCTGTGCGCTAAAGCGATCACGCATTTTGGGATCACACGGTTTCGTGAGGCCTATTTATTTTCAGCCATTTTGCGCTTTTTCAGTTTTTGGTAGGCGTTTGTGATAAACAACCTTCCTTCTTCTGTCCATGTTTGTGCTTCCTGTTCCTTTAGGCTTGATTACGTACTAATTAGCTCATCGCTGTAGTTCTAAGCTTCATTTTTAGTACTCGGACCTCTTTCGAGTGTTCTATTACTTATCTGAACAATCATGCTTCTTTGGCTCCTTTATTCACACTTTGTTAGTTCCGTTCTAGGAGTTTCATGTGGTTTTCTAGGAATAGCTTGGCCAGCCGAAATTCTACTTTGGTGTGGCTTTCTGAAAGCATCGACAAGGCATGCCGGGAGGATTTGTGCCATACTTTCCGCGGAATCTTATCGCCAAGTCAGAATTTATCAGCAATGCATCAATGTCTATTACTTTACTCCACTTGATGATGGCGCCAGAAACAGCTGTACGCTGAATGGACGAGGGTAGCTAAGCAGCATGCAGAATTTCTACAGGTGGTAAATCTTCAAGAAGTTCAATCATGTAAGACGGAGATTTTCGCTACCTGAAATTCCTCAAAGGCACTCTCTTAGATAATTTTCACTGCAAAATGCAAGCGTTAGAGCCAAAGTACTCTTTTAAGCCAAACCTCAAACCTATGCACGTTTTCAGTTGGTCGCGTACTATCTCTAGACTAATTCCTGGAGGCGAACACTGCATTTCAGATGGCGTTTCTTCTATCAATGGACCTAATATGCATCTCGAATGCATTGATCCTTATCGGCATTTTCTTAATTATTGTACTGAAAACAACCTCAACCAGTAATTTCAGATAAATAAGGGTGTTTCACTATTTTGCCAGACTGTATGTTCTTATAAAAGCAATAACAGCCATAAATAGGAAGTGGATGACGCTAATCCTTAAAGCATCAGTAAGTAAAACGCGTTGTCGACGTTTTGTTAAGAAATACTTTTGACAGAATAACTTCTAACGTCATTTTTTTTCTTTCAGCGAACACGAGCGCAATTCGTTTTCCAGTGATTGTTTCAGAGATAAAAGTTTGGCAGATACGACGTACCATAGCCATCGATGTCACGCGAAGCATCGGGAGGGAAGGTAATTGCGTCGTAGCTTTTTGTTAGGTTGGATGTACTGCAATATTGATTGACGTTTCACTAACGTTACACCGGCATACGGACTTTTTCCGAAGGATTTTCGAGACCTGGCGTGGCTCTGTTTGATTGGCACGCGGAATACCTGAGTTTGATTCCTGCTGGCACCATCACGTCTATTATTTGCCTTGCTCTGTTCAACGCTGCCGATATCAGTTGTACTCAAGGATCTCGCATTTAAATTACCAATGTCTGAGGAGGAAACAGCGCAAAAACAGAAGAAAGAAAATACGACCTCCCAACTCTATCGCTGTCGAGCAACTGAATGTGAGTTTATTACACCGGATAATATTGCCACGCTGGTGTTGGGGGCAAAGACGAAAGCGAAGAAGTGAATGGCAGCTGTGGCTGCGTAAACAGTCCTCCACTTCGAGTTCCTGCCTATCGTTTCCTCTCGCGACAGACTGGTGGACGTGCTGAGTACTGTACTGCAACGTCTTATGCCTGCTGGTCCTGAACCAGAAACAACCACCGCCAGTGCACCAGGGTCTGCTGACATCTATCGAAGCAGCCGCCGCCTTCAAGGACTACCACCACAGTACGGCCCCTTGGCAAGTTCCGTAAGGACAATGTTTGCCACATCCGCAACCCAAACCGAGCATGACCCACTCGCTAGCGTACCCTTTGTCCTCAACACTCTTTGCACACCCAACCCATTTCATGGTGATGCCAGTGAGGATGTCGAATACTGGCTTGACCATTTCGACCGGGTCACTGCCATCAACGACTGGGACAATCGCCGTAAGTTGAAGAACGTGTATATCATCCTCTAAGAGGCGGCAAGACTGTGGTATGAGAACCACGAAACTTCATTCACAAGTTGGCAGGAATTCCATCGGCAGCTTCGCGAGGCGTTCAGTTACCCCGAACGGAAAGAGAGAGCGGAGCAGGCACTTTCTTCGCGATTTCAAATGCCGAACGAGAGCGTCGCCATGTTTGTCGAATAAATGTCGCGATTGTTTTAACGGGCTGACCCCCACATGTCAGAAGACAAGAAAGTGTGCCTGCAAATGCGAGGCGCAAAGGAGCAACTTTTCACGGGCCTTGTGCGCAACACTCCTACGACTGTGTCCGAGTTCATACGCGAGGCCACAATTATGGAGCGCATGCTTCGGCAGCGGGTGTCGCAGTATGAGCGTCAGATGGCCATGTCCTCCTGCGTGCTCGCTTGTACCAGGAGGTGAAACAGGGAGGTCCTCACAAAACTCATACGGCAAGCTGTACGCGAAGAACTTCGGAAATTTCATGCAGCGTCCCCTCCCAGTAGCGCTGCTCTGACGGACGTCGTTAGTAACGAAATCAGGCAGTTCGTTCACTCTTCACCACCATCGCAAGTCGAAGCTCCCAGGCTTTCCTTCGCAGATGCCCTACGCGCCTCTACGCCGTCGACGGCACACTTTGCTTATCAACCTACTGGGACCCCCAGACGCTTTCCAAGTCCAGCCCATCGCCTGCCTTCTCAGGCCAATTTTCATCCTGGCCCGCGGAAGTCCACCATCTGGCGTGCACCAGACAATCGTCCTTTGTGCTACCGTTGTGGCGAAGTTGGACACATGTACCGCGACTGTTACTACCAACGAATAGGCCTACGCGGATTCCACCCATATGCACGTTGTCCACGCTATGGTGAGTGCCCACAAGAAATTGCGGATTACTTGGAAGGTAGTCATCACGCTCATGTCGCGCCGCGACGACAGTCACGGTCACCATCACCCCGTCCCTCCACATCAACGCACCGCGCCCGACCCGCCTTTGGGTCCCCTGGTGTCAGTGGCGCAAGCCCACGCCGGGGAAACTGAAAACGGCGACTTCCAGAGGTGAGGCCGCTGTCACGCGAACCGACAAATACCCTCCGCCGCTGCCTTACGACGTGCCGTTAAAGCCTGTTTGTAAAACGACCAACAGAACGTTCGCTGCCATTACGTTTCCGTCGACTGTTATCCGGTGACTGCGCTTGTCGACACGGGAGCTGATTATTCGGTGATGAGTGCTTCATTCGCCACCCGTCTACACAAGGTGCTGACAACGTGGGACGGCCCTCAACTAATCACCGCTGGAGGACACCTCGTATCCCCTATAGGGAAGTGCACCGCCAGGCTTGAGATTTGTGCGTCGGCTTTTGTAGCATCATTCCTTGTACTGCCCAATTGTTCTCGGCCGGTGATTTTGGGAGTAGATTTTCTGCAAGGGTATGGAGCGATAATTATTCTGCGTGATTTGTTCGTCAGATTTGTTAACTGTGTTTCTCCAGATTCCGACATCGAGAACGAACACCGTTGCGTGGCCTTACGCGTAGTCGATGATTGTGTCACGTTGCCACCTCACAGTAGTATCTTCGTGCTTGTTGAGTCTCCACGGGAGCAGTCGATTACGGGCATTGCCGAAAGTAACCTGACGTTATTACTTGATCGGGAAGTGGCCATTGCTCGAAGTCTCGTTGAACTGCGAAATGGCCAGACTGCAGTTTTAGTTACGAACTTCGGTGGCGAACACATACATTTTGCGAAACGCACAATCATAGCTTACTTAGAGGCATTGGATGATTTGGACGCCTTCCCTTTGATTACGACGATCTCGACTGAGAACAGCTGCGATACTGACGTGACTAGTCGCCTCAACGTCAACCGCCAGTTGGAAGAACCTAAGAAGGCGAGGCTCCTCTGTCTCCTCTCATCCTTTAGTGACTGTTTTGCCACCACTTCGAAAGTCCGGCAGCCTCCTCTAATGAAGCACAGAATTATCACTGAGCCCAACGTGCAACCCGTGCGCCAACATGCTTACCGCCTGTCGCAGAAGGAGCAAGATGCTATCCGTCATCAAGTGAAACAAATGCTCGACGACGACGTAATTCAACCATCGACTAGTCCTTGGGCGTCAGCAGTTGTTCTGGTTAAAAAGAAAGATGGTTCATTACGATTCTGCGTCAACTACCGCAAACTAAGCAAGATAACGAAAAAAGACTTATATCCTCTTCCTCGTATTGATGACTCCTTGGATCGGCTGCGACACACCTGTTACTTCTCTTCCATGGATCTCCGTAGCGGATATTCGCGGATTGAAGTAGATGAACGGGACTGAGAAAAAACTGCGTTTATTACACCGGACGGTCTCTATGAATTTAAAGTTCTCCCTTTTGGCCTGTTCCAACGAATGATGGACACAGTTTTATGTGACTTGAAGTGGTACTCTTGTTTAGTGTATTTAGACGACGTAGTCGTTTTTTCTACGACTTTTCAACAGCACATCGTATCCTCTCGCGACAATATATAGCTGAATAGCTTTAAAAAGAAACAAGACTACAACCAACACGTTCGCATAAAAATAAAATGCAAGGTAAATGTGCCACAAGTCTAAATGCGCCAAGTTGGCCACTGAAAAGCATAATCTCTATTCCGAAAAAGGCGAGTGAAGGCTCAGTCACACGCATAATTCCTTTCTTCTTGATATAGGGGGCTTCATTGATATCGAGCTTGATCCTGAAACGTTATCGAGGGAGCACCTGGCAATTGTGGAAGAGTGAAGCGCAGCCACACGATGAACGATGGACTGCTAAGGTGATGCTCGTTGAAGTCCAGAAACGGTACGCATGCTCTCTCAGGCGGCCGTTCAGCGCTTGTGTAGTATGGCGCTTGTGTTTGGCTTCGTGGCGTTTTTGCGCTGTTTCTTCTTCAGTAGTATTTATTAACTGGACCTTCAAGACACCCTACTAATCTCTGTTCTCGTCATTCCTCCCGTACATCCGCTTACCGCGGCCCATGGTGTACGGGTATACGTACAAGTGCCACGCATGTCTGGGGTACTGACATTGAAGACCTGCATCACGGGATTTTCACTAACTTCAAGTCGTCACGTCATCACCAGACAGTCATAATTGGCAAACACTCTTACTCAACCTTGCTAATTTAGGTGCACCCCAAGTTAACCAGAAGATCACGAGAGCTCCCAGACGTAGATAGAAAGGAAGATAGATAGATAGATAGATAGATAGATAGATAGATAGATAGATAGATAGATAGATAGATAGATAGATGAAAACGTTTGAAGTGTCTGCAATAGAAAAAAAATGCTTCGCATTTAAAAGGCACCTAGAAAGCCGTTTCATTTAGTTATTTGCCAACCTGCATTACCCCTTTGAGTTTTCCATACGTACGAATAATTCTCAGGTGCTAGTTCAGTTCCTTTTTGAAGTGAATTTCGGTAGCTGTAAAGCTTTTTCTATGAATATTGAAGACCTATTTTTAATACTGTTGGCCGCATGAGGACTTGTTGAAATGTGTTAATGGCTGTATTCATGAATGAGTGCATGCGATGGCTTTCACTGATAAATGTGGCGTTTTTTACCGGGGCTTTCTTCATGGTGATAACACTTTCTTATATATACTTTTTTATACTCAATGTCTACGCTGCTAGGTTAAAAGGCAGGCGTTGTTGTGCAGAAAGCAGGAATATGTATTCTTTTAAAGGTTGTCCCTGTTCTTAGTAATGTATACCTTAGGAAGATTTACAAAATTTTGAAAGGTGTTGGATGTAATTTTACTATTAAGACTTTTTGGTATGCAGACACTACTTAATTTCTTGTAGTGCTCAAGGCTTCAAAACTATGGCATCCTTGGTGAACAAAAAATTCTGTATTAAATGGAGGAGAGCTGAGCTTCACTAGACAATAGCATAATTATTGTGAAATACAGTTTCTATATCTTAGCTGGCAGTATTCTCAGATTTTTTTCAAACCACCATCAAAATTCTCGAGGACGTATTCTAAATGTGTAAAAAATTTATAGCCATGCCATGCCGTAAATTTGCTCTCACGAAGCAGTGTCAGCCCGAAAAGAGTGATAGACTTAAAACAAAGGTTGGAGATTACGGGTCGCTTAAAGGCAGGTTATTCTGTGTTTGCAGTGACCACTGTCGCTGAACGTTTAAAGAAGTCCGTTACGTTAAGTCCGAGCATGGTGACAATAAATATGAGTAAACGCGCGGTGTTAATAGGTATACCGTATTGACCACCTATCTCACAGGCTAAACAAACTAGGAAGCAGATACGACGTTAGCGTTGTTTTTACGGCGGTCACTGAGTTATAAGAAAGCTTGTGCCACTCTGTGGACAAAAATTGAGTGAGTAAAAGGTAACAAGAAGCAAACCGGGAGGATATTCGGTTCGTGAAACATACCAACAAGCTGACTGATTGCGTACAAGGGTAGTGTACAAGGTCCCTTTCAGCAGTGGTCTCTTCTATGTAGGACAGACGCGTTGATGCATGAAGCAAAGATTATTGGAACATAAGAGATGGTGAACGCAAGGCTCATCTTCCAAAATTTCTTAACATTGTCGAGAGCATAAAAGCACGACAACATTCGATGAATACTCAGTTTTCTACCCACAGAGGATTCTACAAACGCGTGCAATATCATTGGTAGCTAGAGGTCATTCGTCATGCAGGCGTCCAATACCTTGTTTGAAGATGAAATCAGTGTCTTAACAGTTATTTTTCTGGTTGACCACCACGCGTGTCAATATTATAGGTTTACATACTGCATGCGCATGCGCCGATAGGTTTTCGTGCCTTTTTTTCTTTTAACCTGCTCTGCGCTTCATTGTTCACTTGTTAGTAGGTGTGCATGGTGTCCAGACTTGCTTCTTGTGTCAGCGTTTGCACACCCTCAATCTTTGACAATGGTGGAGCCAAGTCAAGTGATGTCACTTCATTTATATAAAAAACATATTGATTGATATGTGGGGTTTACTGTCCAAAAACCAACTTATGATGATGAGAGACGTTGCAGTAGAGGACTCCGGAAATTCGCACCACATGGGGTTCTTTAAATATAAAAAACAAAGCCGCCGGGCATCAGTTGAACACGCAGCACGGTCACAGCGAAAGCTGGAAAAGCGGCTTTTATAGAGCCTCTTTTAAATATTGCTGGCGCAACTTCTACAAGCTCGCTTGCAAGCAACCTACGACGCCGTAAATCGCCATAATTTTTGTGTAGGCGGTAAGCATCACTACACCATTGTTTGCCACTTTTGGCAAAGCATGTTACCAGCTGCCCACTTGTCGGTGTTACGCGCACATTGCTGATGCTGTGGCTGACGACGATGTAGAATTATGCCTGATGCTTTTGCAATAGAATTCTGTAATTGAGTTGGCCACGTCTGATGCAATTCAAAATATGTGACGCCTGATTTTTACTTTACTGTTTCGTAACACTTTGTTCCACATTCCAACGCATATATTTATCCGATATGAAGCATGCATAGAGTGAATTTGCAGTGAAGGTTCAAGCATCGGCATAGCTGAGTTCAAGAGCAATTCGCTGCCACGCGGAGCACCCGCGTTCAATTTCCGTTTTAATCGGAGCATTCTTTGTTATTTAGTGCGACTTTGGCTATGGATACAGGTGGTGGCGGCAGCAGCGCAATACTACACTCTAAGCAAAAAATATTCTAGTTTCAGGTTTTTGTGGCTCACGACCTATGAAAACTATCTCGCGTAAACATTTTACGAACTCTAGGTGGTGCTAAAGCTTCTAAATGACATAGTTTTCCCACTCTTCTCAGACACGCAGTAAAAGGATGTCAAAATCCAGTTTTATTTCGTGGAAAGCTTCTATCACATGACTTTTAACCTGCGTTTCAGAGTTTATTACCACGTGACTACAAGTTTCAGCTGCTTCGGGCGCTTTTCCTCTCCTTCCCTCCCACTGAGTGCCACCCTCCATGAATCTTGAAGGTATGCGAACACCACAGATGTAATTATGTTTTTAGGGGCAAAGCTTCTTACTTATGGCGTGGTTATGCGTCCCCGTAGTTGGTAGCCACCCCTCGTTAATTGTTGAACTGGCCATAGAGGGCGGTACTTGTACTATACGCTGCAAAATGCAAAGGTACGACATTACAGGACGTTACTTGTAGAAAAGAAGTATTGACGTCACAAGTACGCAAGGAGGGAGAGACGATCGCGAGACTACGATAACGTGTTCTTCGTCGTTGCCAGGAAGCGCCCCGGGGTACGCCAGGCGACACTCTATACTACAATAAAAGCTCCGTTTTTGCGCGCGCGCGCGCGCGCATTCAGAAGCTCGGCCATGGAGCATGGAAAAGGCTGCTGAGCGGCATGCGCGCAGGGCTGTGGCGGCTCGCCCTCGAAGAAGGGACGCCAACGTGCGGGCGCGCGAGGCAGAAGTGCACCGCGAAGCTGCGTGGCTGCGCCGGGAGGACCCTGCAGTACGAAAGTGGGGAGCCGAAGCTGGGCGGCAGCGGGATGCAGACCCAGCTTCGCCCTACTCTCCATCATTCACACCGTGGATATGCTGTCATTTCATTGAAGAATGGAATGGCACTGTCGCGCCTCATGGCTGACCTCGAGTCAACGCACATTCATTGAAACTGGGAGCAGCTTAAGCATAACAAGTGAGAGGAGCATTCTGTGAACGAAAAAAGATCCTGCTCCTAGAGAAAAAACGAAAATTTGCGGTAAAGTTGTCTTGCAGATTTTTCCAAATCGCCGGCTTTTGCTTTCCGGTGGCCCTAGAGACAGGTGGTCTAAAAAGCTTGCACTGTAAGTGTCTGGTTCAGCTGATGGATCTCCTGTGTTTCTTCTATCATCGAGTGGCCCTGCGCTTCCGAACGTGAGCCTCCAAAGTTGTACATTGCGGCTACTTCGCTTCCGTTCCAAATCGTGAAGATCTAACAGCGGTAACAAAATCATGCAGGTGTCACCGTTCGTGACTGTTTCCTGGAGAGTGTCTTGTTACAATTTTGAAGCAATGAGCTAAATGCTTCGCTATTTTGTCGGCACCGTGTCGGCTAGTGACCAGTGTGAGTGCGTCATCGAGCAGGTTAAATAAGCGTCGCATAGGTTTCGTTTCACAGAAGGCAAGGTCTGCCAGAGTGAAGTGCAGTCCGAATTACCTTCTCCATGCGCCAACGGTTGTCAAACGACAAACGTCTAGCGTGAAGCTGTGCTTCAATACGGGGCAGACGGAACCAACGAGTGGTCGCTGGTGAACTGGGTCCGCCTCTTTCGTTGAAAGTACAACATACATCACTACTAGGACATTGCAGATAATGGACTCGTAAGAAATGAGAAGCATTTCTTCGCAAACTTTGGCGAAACTGAGCGTATCTATCTATCTATCTATCTATCTATCTATCTATCTATCTATCTATCTATCTAACTAACTAACAACTTACGACATTCAGCCCTCCTTGCCATTTCAATATTGGTATCAATACCAAAATTGGTTTGGCATAACATGACTGTTTGACGAGTGTAAGTGACTAGTCATAGCATGAAAATCTATGAAATGTATGTCGTGAATGTCATGGTTTACATTTCATGGTTTTGCTGTTCTTGCGGTGGTTTCGTTTGCATGACATTTATCAAAACTGGTATTGTATAACATACTTCATGGCGAACACAAGGGACAGATCCTAATATGAATATCGTGACAGGCATGTCATGTAAGCCATGACTACAGAGCACACCCGTAATGCGTTCGCGACCATTTCGCTAGCTTCACATATACCAAATGTGGTATTAAGTGACGTGAACAGGCGATGGTAAGTGACAGGTCCAAATATCATGATCATGACATGCATGTCATGTAAGAACATGTTTACATGCTACGCTCATAGTGCGCTCACAGTCGTTTCGCTAGCTTTGCATATACAAAATTAAATTTGGTGTTACATGACGTCAATAGATGTCAAAGGCTTATGTATGCTGCAAACATGACAATTATGACATGCGCGTTATATAAGAACTTGACAAGATACCACGCTCATGATGCGCTCGTGGCAATTACGCTAGCTGCACATACATTGAATTTGGTATTACGTGACGCGAATGAACGACGACGATAATTTACACGTCGAAACATGATAAGCATCACATGCGTATCATGTAAAACATGCTACATGACACGCTTATGAGCACACTCACGGCCGTTTCGCTCACTTCACTTGTACCATTTTTGATATTACGTCACGTGAATGAATGACGAAGGTATCTGACTAGTGCCAACATAATAATCATGAAATGCGTGTCATGTAAAAACATGACTATATGCCACACTTATAATGCGTTCGCAGCCGTTTCGCTAGTTTGCCTCACAGCAAAATTGGTATTACGTGACCTCAGTGGAAAAAGTAGGTACATCACTGGAGCAAACATAACAACCATGATATGCGCGTCACTTAGAAAAATGACAACATACCACGTTCATGACGCGCTCGCGGCCATTTCGCTAGTTTCACATATACCAAAATTGGGAGATAATTTAGACTCTAACCAAAAGATTTGAAGAAACCCGATGTTTCGAAACCGACTTGGTTCCTTCCTCAGGGGTGACTGAGGAGACTACGTAGCAGCGGCGTCTTCAATGCACTCGCAGGGCGGATAATAACCCCCCTCTCTCTCTTTCGTTTTGCCGTGGAGCGCAGTCCATGTGTATACACTGGGGGAAGGGTTTCGAAAGGGCGGTTGATGTTATGGGCTGTCTTGAAAGCGAGCCAAACCCTTGAAAGCAAGCCGAACTGGAGGAGAAGGTTATTACTCTAGTCGTGGCACATACAGAGACAACCCATACCAGCTCCCAGAGACAACCCATAACACCAACCGCTTTCTCATCCTTTCCCCAGTGTATACACATGGAATGCGCTCCACGGCAAAATGAGAGAGAGAGAGAGAGGGAGCTCATTATCTGCCCCACGGGTGCTTTGAAGACGCCGCTGCTACGTAGTCTCCACAGTCACCCCGAGGAAGGAACGAAGTCCGTTTCGAAACGTTGGGTTTCTTCAAAACTTTTGGTTGAAGTCTAAATCATCTCCCAGTTTTATAGCCAACCAGACAGACTTCTGTCGAATGTTTATATTCATACCAAATTTGGTATTACTTGAAGTGAATGGACGACGAAGTTCATGACCATCATCTTCTGATAAACTTGATAGTCACGACCAGTTTTGGAACATGTCATGTGAACGATACCACCACTGGAGAAACAAAACCGTGAAATGTAAATCACGACATTCAGTATATACATATCATGATTTTTATGTTATGACTAGTCACTTATGCTTGTCATAATTCATGTATACCCCAGGAATTTTGCTATTGATATTATCATCGAAACGGCCAAGAGAGCTAAAAGTGGAGGGCTGCTAGATAGATAGATAGATAGATAGATAGATAGATAGATAGATAGATAGATAGATAGATAGATAGATAGATAGATAGATAGATACGCTCAAAGTTACTTTTGTTCGCTTAGAAATGCCTCGCTTTCATTAGCAGCTGTTCCAGGAAACTGTCAAGCGGCATCATGAACTTTTTCTTGAAAAAACGTTTGCCTGTTTCTTGGGTAATACAGTTTGTCACACACTTTATAAGTTTAACGTGATGAGTTCAAATAACGTTGTTCTTTCCCCCTGTTCGTTATCACCTCCGTTTTTTTCTGCGTGTATTTCTGTTTTACAATGAAACCCTAAGTTGCCATCGGTGCTTGTATGTTTCCTTTGTCACGTTTGTTTGTTTTACCAATTTGTCACAAATAATCTATATCAACTTCTGGACACTTCTCGAATTACCCGGGCCTGTGAATAATTTTCATCCGTCTGTTTATTGTAATATGTCTTTTGTAACCTGCTGCTAAAGTACATTCTCTGCTGTACCTTCAATTCACAACTGTTTGTGAACTTTGATTTCTCTCCTATTTTTTTTCGGGGGGGGGGGGGGTTGTTTCTTTAAAGGCCTTAAAATATATTCACAAAGCAGCATGTACGACGACGACAAACTGAATTGTTTTTTTTGTGAATGCGCCCCGCAATGTCTTGAAGTGCAGTTTGCCCAAAAGAGATTAATAAAGATGTATTATTGACCTCATTTATTTATTCAATTATTTCAATGCTCAGGCAGTCCTCTGAACTGTTTGCTACAGGCCACGACATAACATTCCTCATGTTTCTAGCTCCCGTTCTTTTCTTTTTCATCTTTCTTAAGAGCACTGTAGCAATCATGATGTTTATCCTGCAGTTCAACTACTCATCCTACGCTCTTCTTTTTTTCTGTTTCAAGTTCATTCTCTTCTAGTTGTATAGTTGTTTTCCACTGAATATATCAGTTTTACTCAAAGAATGGTACTTTTGCATAAGCGCGTTAAAGGAAACTCATTGCAAATCTGCTGGAATTTGGAAGAAGCCACCCAAACACGCAAGTTGGAAATGCAACCTTTTCAAACCATCAGTCCCTCTAGATCAATTCATCGGTATGCAAAAGTCCAAAGCCACTTAAACCTTACGTGATAACGCAACAAAATAGAACTTTCGACCACAGCCTCTTCGCGGCTTCATATCAACCATTCGTTCTGTATTAGAAACGAAAGAAAATCAATAATAGACTGACTTTACAACTGCGTTGTACAAGCTGCATCCCTCAGGAGTAGAGACCTTGGTAAAGAGAAAGCTCAGACTGCATGGAAGGGAAATGACGAAGCGCACAACGTATTATCTCAATCGATCTAGCAACACGGCAGGATCCTCTTTCGCGTCGGATGCGTTCATTCATTTGCAGTCCGCGAATCTTAGTTTGAAAGCTGATCGGATTTGGCGATTTTTGTTTTAATTACTTTACAAAATAAACAGTCTCTTTTTCTACTTCTAATATACTACTCACCTTCTGGCTTTTTTTATGTGAGCCACAAAACTACGAAGTTAAATATTTACGGCATCAAGGAGTCTTTTTTGATAGATTTTCTCCTGAGCGACCATTCTCCTGATTTGCGGAATGACCACTGTTGGCACCTGATTTCCGGCTCCACCAGAGTGTCTCCATGCGACTTCATATACGTAACGCTCGTCTAATCGATTTCTGGTGTCGGCTTCTGCAAAAGGAGTGCAAGAAGGTGCCGCTATAGCACATTAAATAAATCCCCTCGACGCTGTGCACTTTTTATTACATGATCTTGTGAACCTCGTTATCCTTTGACTTTATTTTTTGTGTTTTTTTTCTGCGATGTTGACTCATATTAGGGTTCGAACAATTCTTTTAGTTACACTGTTTTCTGAATTGTGCGTACTGTTAAGATCTTCTTTTATTGTGAATGGAAACAGAGGACAAGAGAAACTTTTTCGATATGTAAGAAGATTTTTTTTTCCTGGAAGAGTGTATGCGACAGCTTCGTCTCTGAACTTGTGGCCTTTTGCAGAGGCGTCCAAAGAGGTCGCGTCTAAGAAGTTCGCAGAGCGTACACAATCCCGTGGAAACTTCAATGTAAAAAACGAATGCAGAGAGGTAACACTGTCGGTAACAGATCATCCCAGACGTCGAAGCATGCCTCGTCGTGACGAATATCGCATGCAGCTGTCTCACATATCTTAAGTTCTGTTTGTATTAGAGAAATCTCCAGCGAAGAAGAAAACAACTAAAAGAAAGCAAGTGGCCAAAACGACGCTATAAAAGTGCACGGCCGCAAGAGTTGGCGACTGATTTTCCGGACAGTTATCTCCATCACTTCACTTTTCACCATGGTGAGTACAATACCTGACATGACGATTACATTTGGCTACTCCTCATGGACTGTTTGTGGAACTTGTTCTAACAGCCACCACTAATTTTAATTATACGTTGTGGTTTCAGCACTTATGTAATAATGAACTGCAGATGCATCACTTATTAAGGCCAAGCTTAAAAAAACAGAACGCAAGACGAGCGTAGAAAAGCGCAGCAAACTAACAGCTAAAGCTGCAAGAGCAACATTTGTAGAGTCCGCGATAAGCTCTCTTGTAGCTACTGCTACAAGTACCCCTGTATGGTTCCTACTACGCCGTAAATCATGATTTTTCTCTGATTGAGAATTGCCCACCTAGCCATAAAGTTTCCATTCTGCCCAGAAGCGAGGTGCCCGCTACGCTTCTGCGAGGCATTATGCGCACTGTGTTGATGCGGTGGCTCAGATTATTGAAGAATATAGGCTAAGCCCATTGTAGTGAGCTGGAATACTTAATTACCTTCACGTGATTCGCAATGTACCGCGCAAAGTCGTTATTCTACTCTTTTACCACGCTATACGGAATGCATTAACGAGATCGAGAGAAATCACTTTCTTGAGCTCCTGAGGAAACAGACCGTAGAAGCCTTATGAGCTTCTTGGCAGTTCGCTCATGTACTCGTGTAAGGAACCCACTACACTATAGGTCTTCATAAGTTTTACGAAACGAGAAAGCATCCAGTTTGCCATTATTCGCCATTTTTGAAGAACTGTGGTACCTGAGACACACTTGTAGGGCATTATGTGCCATTTGTTCATGTAGTAGCTGATGGCGGTGAAGAATTATAGCTGAGCCTTTTGTAATTGGTTTTAGGAATTCTGTAGTGTTAACAGTTCACCGGGGATGCTAACCAAGGCAAAGCCTTAGCGCCTGAGGAGCCCGAAGAAAAACAGATGGTCCACACTAAACCAAAACAACAACTCCCTGTATTCTCCTTAGACCATATGCTTCACCGCCAGTAGAGGGCGCCACAAACCACCACAATAGTAGTGACCTCTACACCTCCCCCCTTTCGGACATTGAACAGTCACAAGTTCAAGAGGTCCGGTGGAACAATTCGTCGGCCACTACCAGTGTGCACAACACCACCATGATGACCACCATCATCACCATCACCACCATCGCCACCAACACAACCATCCGCCTGTGCCGAGTCATTCGTTGCCGTAGCATTTGGAGGACCTCGATTTGGGTGAGCTACTTGTGGCTGTTGCTTGGTATCTTCTGATGAAGCTAGGGGAGGCGGCGATGCTGGAACGAAGGGGACAAGGTGACACCTGTTGCGCTGCAAAGTACCGCTTTGTCCTGTTTCTACTATGTAGCTGCTTGGTCTCTGTGCTGGACTTAACACAGTTCTTTTACGTTCTTTGGTCGGGCCCAGACTTGCTGTCCTACTGGAAGTTGCAATGCATGCCTGGCCCAATGGCGCTGATTGTAGCTCTTCTCCTGCTTTATTTGGTAGGATGCGTTTTTCAACACTACTGTGTATTTCGAGGGCACACTTGGCTGTAGCAATTGTCTCTTCCTCGGGACTTTGGTCCTAAGCCGACGACCAATCAAGAGCGGGACTGGGCTAAAACAGTTGACGCCTGGGGTATCCCTGTAGAATAGCAGAGCCATGTGGGGGCCTTTCGCCTTGGTGAAGAAGTTTTTGATCGTCCGGACCTCTCTCTCCACTTCTTCGTTAGACTGGGCGTTGTGGGGACTGCTTGTCGTATGTACGAAGCCGTACGAGGAAGCCAACGCTGCAAAATCTTGTGACGAGAATGGCGGACCATTGTCAGAATCTCCTGGGGTACCCATGTCGGCGAATATGCTTTTCAGCACAACCACGACAGCTTGAGCAGTTGTGCTCCTCACGATTATTACTTCCGGGTACCTTGAGTCAACTACCAGGAGAAAAGTTTGTCCATTGAAGTGAAATAGGTCCATGCCGAGAAGTTGTCATTGACGTTCCAGGAGAGCAGTCGGTATATGTGACAAAGCGAAGTCTACTCGAGTGACAGCGCATGTCTCAGAGTTAGCGACCACGGAGGTAATGTTATTAGAGATGCCAGGCCACCATACTGAGTCACGCGCAAGCACTCTGCTTCTATTCATGCCTTGATGTTCATCGTGCAGCAGTGCCAAGATTGAAGATCGAAGTGACGATAGAATCACAAAACAGACACCTTTGAGCAGTACACCGTCGCGAACAGAAAGTTCATCAATCACCGATGAGTATATGGAGATGTGCAACGGCAGCATATTTTTCCGAGGCCACCGCCCGCTGACAAAAAGAGATTAACGTAGCGCATTCGCCGTCTGAACTTTGTGCTCGACGCCCCTCCAGCACGTTTTGGTGGCAAAACTTCAAATGTGACAGCCACTGCATCTGCAACATAGAGCTCCATTACGCCAAGGGCTGTGCCGGCCACAGTTTCTGCAGTAATAAGCTGCACCGCATGCACGGGAAATTCATCGAGATTGTTGATGCTTGAGAGCGTATCAGCTATAGCCAAAAGCTTACCAGGCCCATAAAGTACCTTGAATTGGTAAGGCATTGTTTTGATTTTGGCATTTCGTGAGCACTCTCAAATCATGACAGGTAGATTGCCACCATCACTCAAGAGGGAGGCGTACAACAGCTGCATCTTTTCGGCACTTAGTTACGGAGCAGAAACCTAGATACTTACAAAAAGGATTTACCTTAAATTGAGGACGACGCGGCAAGCAGTGGAAAGGAAAATGGTAGGTGTAACTTTAAGAAAAGAGCAGAGTGGATTAGGGAACAAACCGCGGATAAGGATATCATTATTTGAAACCAAGAAGAGGAAAAGGGCAAGGGCTGGGGATGTAGTGCGTAGACAGGATAACCAATGATTATTAAGGGTAACTAAATTGATGTCTAAAATAGGCAAGCGGGCTAAGGGGAGAGAGAAGGTTCGGTAGGTAGATGAGATTAGGAAGTTTGCGGGTATAAATTGGTAGCAGCAAGCACAGGACCGAGTTGACTGGTTGAACGTGGAAGAGGCCTTTGTACTGCAGGGGACGTAGTCAGGCTGATGATGATGATGATGATGATGATGATGATGATGATGCTGACGACGACGATGGCGATGTTGTTATGATCCGCAATCTTTGTATTCTTGAAGGTAACATTTCGAGCTGCATCTTACCAAAAATAGAGGTGAGGGGTGAGTGATCTGTCTTAACATCGAGCGGGATACCTCGTACGAATTCGTCGAACCTCCAAAGAGCCGTGGTTATAGCCAAAGCTTCCTTTTCAGTTTGGCTATATATCTGCTTTTTCTTCGTCATTGCTCTCTAGGCAAAATCGACAGGACGGCACTCGCCTAATGGCTGCGTCTGAAGCAACACAGCCCCAAGTCCAAACGAACTCGCATCAGCTGAGACAGTCGTAGCATACGACGGATTGTACTACGTTATACACCTATTGGATATCAGTATCACCTTCACGTTGACGAATGCGGCTTCATGCTCATGCTGCCAAGTCCAGCTTGAAGACTTGTTGAGGAGTGCTCGAATTGGAGCCGTTATCTCGCAGATATGTGGCAAGCACCTGGTCAGATGGTTTATCATCCCAAGAAAACACCTGACACTACCAACATATTTTGGTGCTTGCGTGGTCTTGATGGCTGCAACTTTGCCTGGGTACAGACGTATGCATTGTGCGGACAAGAATACTCCAGAAAATGGTACTTCCAACACAACTAATTAGCATTTGCTATTATTTAGTGCGAACCCTGCCTCGGCAAGATGGGACAGAGCCTGGTTCAGTCGGACATCGTGTGCCTATTGAGTGCATCCGAAGGCAAGTATATTGTCAAGCATATTTACTACCACTTTCTGTGCTTCAAGAATTCTGGCCATCTGCTTCTGAAAGTACTTTGACACTGAGGTAATGCCAAACGGAAGGCAGCCGAAGCAGTATAGGCCGAATGGAGTTATCAAAGTCTTGAGTTCTTGAGACTCCACAGCGAGTTTCACTTGATGGAAACTCGCTGTTTCGTCCAGCTTGGAGAACAACTTTGCCTCTCCAATAAGCCCTAGGACCTGTTTAACCGTAGGGAAGATGTGGCATTCTCGAAGTACGACTTGAATTAGCTGTGTTAAGTCAACACAAAGACGATAATTCCCCGAAACTTTAGGAAACCCCACCAGCCTAGAACACCATGGCGTTAGACTGTCGATGCGGTGAATTACTGCCTCACTTTCGTGCTTGTTCGGCTCACGCCTCACGCTTTCATGTAATGGAATGGGGATGCGACGAGGAACGCTGAGTGAGAATGGTGTGGCGTCAGGCTTCAAGCATATTTGATATTCATCCTTGAGGGTGCCAAGTCCGCGGAACAGTTCAGCGTGAAATAAGCTTCAGGTGCTTCCACCCCGCCATTAAATTGCAAGATATCGAGGGCCTGTACAGCCGGCAGTCCCAGAAGAGAGACAAAGAGTGATTCAATAACGAAGAGCTGCTGTGAGGACGTCTTCCCGTGTCATCGCAGTTGGGCCATATATGAACAAAGCTCCGCAACGGTTGACCTCCGGGTCAGGTAAGTACAGTGTCAACCTTGACCAGCTTGACTGGAAGCTTGGGGAAGACATCGAGTATGGCTGAGACCTCGGCTCCTGGGTCAACTTTAAACTGAATCGTGTGGCCATTCACGGTGACATGGACTAATAGAGACTTGTTTCTAACCCCGACGGTGCTCACGTGGATGAATCCGACTTTCTGCTTTGATTTTCGCGAGCGACAAACTTCCGCGAAGTGCCCCTTTTTATACAAAATTTGCCGAGCCAACTGCGTGCCATTCAATAACGAAGAGCTGCTGTGAGGACGTCTTCCCGTGTCATCGCAGTTGGGCCATATATGAACAAAGCTCCGCAACGGTTGACCTCCGGGTCAGGTAAGTACAGTGTCAACCTTGACCAGCTTGACTGGAAGCTTGGGGAAGACATCGAGTATGGCTGAGACCTCGGCTCCTGGGTCAACTTTAAACTGAATCGTGTGGCCATTCACGGTGACATGGACTAATAGAGACTTGTTTCTAACCCCGACAGTGCTCACGTGGATGAATCCGACTTTCTGCTTTGATTTTCGCGAGCGACAAACTTCCGCGAAGTGCCCCTTTTTATACAAAATTTGCCGAGCCAACTGCGTGCCAGGCATTGCGTACGAGGATAGGACTCGGGACCACAGAATCCGCAGGTGGGCGTCTCTGCAGTGTGACGGTCGAAAGAAGCTCTCGTGTTTCGGTGATAGCAAGCAGACTTCTGCGTCTTTGTTGATTGATTGATATGTGGGGTTCAACGTCCCAAAACCACTATATGATTATGAGAGACGCCGTAGTGGAGGGCTCCGGAAATTTTTACCACCTGGGGTTCTTTAACGTGCACCGAAATCTGAGCACACGGGCCTACAACATTTCCGCCTCCATCGGAAATGCAGCCGCCGCAGCCGGGATTTGAACCCGCGACCTGCGGGTCAGCAGCCGATTACCTTAGCCACTAGACCACCACGGCGGGGCTGCGTCTTTGTAGCGTCCATGTGCAAAGCGGTACCAGCTTGCGACTACCGCTTTTCTTTTTCCGTGTCTTCCACCTGCGTGCTTGCATCGAATCTTCTTTGAGAGTGAGCTTAGCATTTCTGCATAGCTGGTTTAAGAGGCGCGAGTCGCACAAACCGACGACGCATCTATCATGTAGTAGCCTTTCTTCAACATGCGCTGAAGGATAGGCGCAGCGTTTCACCAACTTGCATAATTCAGCATAGTACACGTCGACGCTCTCGCCTGGCTTTTGTACGCGTCTGTGAAAATGCGATGACTTGTAGTGCTCATTACTATGATTAACGAAGTGCTCGGTAAAACAGTCGACAAAAGTCTTGTAGGAAGTGACGGACGCAGTATCGAGAGAGAATGTACCGAGGAGCGGACGCGTCTCTGGGCACATGCTATTTAGGAGCAAGCGCACCTGTATTTTTTGAGGTGCATTACTGAGTCTCGAGATGGCTGCGTAGTTTTCAAACCGGTTTTTCCACGTCAGCCAGGTCCCCGCGTTGCCGATGTCGAATGGCTCTGGCACCTGAAGATTGGCACCCACCCATTTTGGGCTGGACTGCTCGGTAGACATGTAAAGGACAATGGCTAAGTGCGACGTCGGATCTCCATCCCACTTCTGACACCATGTAGTGTTAAAGGGGCCCTGCGACACTATTTGAGCACGTATTTTTTATCGGCTCTTCTGGTAGTTTGGAACGCGCCGATATTGTTGCGCTCATTGCAACGCCGAGATCGACGCTGTTTCATTTTAATTCATGGGAGAAATTATCTTAATTTGGGACTAAGTGGCAACCCATATTTGCTAATTTTGTTAAGAGAAGTGACGTCGTGTCATGTGACGTGACGACAAACACCACTCCATTTTGATACGCTTGACGCGAGAAACAGAGTGCAATATTCATATGGTGGTAGCTAGGCCATACGAGTGAACGCTATAAACAGCAAGAACCTTTTTAATACTTTCTTTGAAAGAAATCATTCCTGTTTCGAAATATTGTGTTTTCACAGAACAATGTACACGACACTTACGCTGCGAACGAGGCTATGGTACGCGGGCAAGTAAAAGGGGAAACGCATGCCGCGTTTTCGACGAGCAAAAAATGCAACAGGCGGTGGGCGCCGGCGTTGCTGTAGAAAGCTTCTTGCATGCAAGCCGAGAAGTGATCCCGCCCAAAGCGCATGTGTGTGTCTTACATAGTGTGACCATGGGACCGTCAGCTATCCAACGCGTGGGGTTCGTATGCGATGCCGTCAATAAGAGCGGTAGCGAGGTATCGTGTGAAAGCTACCATGAGGAGACAATTCCGGAATGTCTATGTGAAACGCGCGCTGTGGTTGGAAGTGGGCTTTGACGTCAGCAGGCGAGTGAAATGTGAAAGAGAACGTTTCTTGTCATCGTCTGCTCGAGTTTTGAACTTTGAAGACTCGCAACTTTACTTTCCCTACACAAATTTCAATCATTGTTGTTGCATTCGTCTGAATAATCATCGCTGCACGCGTTTTGGTACTAAATAAGGCTGTCCCAAAAGTGTCACAGGGTCCCTTTACAGTTCCCCGGTGACACTAACCAAGCCAAAGCCTTAGAGTCTGAGGAGCCCGAAGAAAGACAGCTGGTCTACACTCAATTGAAACTACAACTCTATTTATTCTCCTTAGCCCAAACGCTTCACTGCTAGGGGGGGGGGGGGTGCCACAAACCACTACAATAGTAGCGACCTCTACAAATTCAACGACCCACTATTTACGCAGTCCGCTTTATGTGACGCCTCTTTACATAATTCCTATTCCTTGACGCCCAGTTGTTATTTTGCTCTTCTGTCACGCTGTAATACACATGTTAACATTCTCGTTTCAGACATGAAGCTTTGATTGGGTCTTTCTTGCAAAGACATGGCTGTGTGGTAGAAGAATAGGGTGCCACAGAGAGGGCCCAAGTTCGAGGCCCGTTTTGTCCTTTCATGTAATTTGCTTTTTTTCTTTCTTATTTCGCGCTATAGCAGTTTAACACAACGGTGGTGGCGGTGACGGGCAACTGTGACGCAAAAGACGGCAGTTCTTCGAATCTCATAAGATTTTTTGCTGTGTAACGCTGTCGTGTCTTAATTGCTCAGAGGGGTGGTCTTAAAATGCCAAAAATATTGAAGGCATTATTATGAACTCTCCGTCATTGCCGCAATTTATTCATACAAAGCGTTGAAGAGCCTGGTGCTACTGAAGCTCAATAATATTCAGAGCGCAGGTCTAAGGCGCACATTCCGGCTTTGACCTCCGTCACAGTTGCCGTCATTGATGGTGGCGTAATTTATTTATTTATTTATTTATTTACAATACCCTCAGGGCCAATTGGCATTACAGAGGGGAGTGGATTACATTGAATAACACATGGTACATGGTGGGGAGGAAAACATACAGAGTTAGTACGAATATAAGCAAAAGTCAGCCTACAAACAAAATACATTAAATAGGTACTGCGTATACAATGTTAGCTACGGTATCACGAAAAAGATGGTTGTCATTAATAACAACAATTTCAGGGGGAAGGTGGTTCCACTCGCGAGAAGAACGAGGCAGGAATGACTGCGCAGCTGTGTTAGTACGATAGGTGATAATTCCAACCTTGTGACGGTGATCGACACGGTTGGAAAAATACTGGGGTTGCAAAATAAGTTCGTCGTGCAAGATGGGGTGGTGATACAATTTATGAAAAGTTGATAGGCGGGAAACTATTCTTCGAAGTGACAGAGTAGACAGGGACAGATTATTTTTCATTGCAGATATACTAGCAGTGCGATTGTAGTTCGATAATATGAAGCGTGTGGAATTATTCTGAACTACCTCAAGCGATGTAATTAAATTAATGTGGCTGGGATCTCAAATCGAAGAAGCATATTCTAGTTTAAGTCGTATTAATGTTTTGTACAGGGCTAATTTCAATGAAGATGGAGCTTTGGAAAAGTTACGGCGTAGGTACCCAAGCGTACGGTTAGCTTTGTTGATTATTTGTTCGACGTGCATTGCCCAAGAGAGATTGGATGTTATGTGGACGCCTAAGTACTTGTACGAGTTAGTAGATTCAAAAGGTATGTCGTTTAAGTAGTAAGTAAATTGACTGCAAACACTGCGGGACACGCGCATGACTTTACATTTGTTCATGTTCAATTCCATTAACCTTGTACGGCACCAGTTATCAACAGTGTTAAGGTCTGATTGAAGAGTACACGAATCAATTATGTTATTTACCTCACGAAAAATAACGCAATCATCAGCAAATAAATGAGTTCTAGATTTAATGTGGCAGGGGAGGTCATTAATATAAATTAGAAATAAGAGAGGCCCAATGACCGATCCCTGAGGAACGCCGGAGTGTACTTCAGTAAAACAAGAATTATACCCGTTAGCGTAAACAGATTGTGAGCGATTTGTGAGAAAACATTCAATCCATTTAAACACGTTCTGATCAAGTTTCAGTGGGCTTAGTTTGTGAAGTAAAAGTTTATGACATACCTTATCAAATGCTTTGGAAAAATTCAAAAAGATGCAATAGGCTTGTGATGAGTTGTCCAAAATGCGGTGTAATCTGTTAGTAAATGATACTAGCTGTGTATCACAGGAGTATTATTTACGAAAGCCGTGCTGAGATGACGTGAAGAAGGAATTACTTTCAAGAAAGTTTACAAGGTTTGTGAATATGATGTGATCTAATAGCTTACAGCACGTACTGGTAAGGGAAATGGGACGATAATTAGCGGGGAACTTTTACTACCAGATTTATGAATAGGAACTACTTTCCCGATTTTCCATTCAGATGGGAGAGTAGAAGTGTCGAGTGATTGTTGGAATATCTTGGCTAATATGATGGAACTAATTTCTACAGTATTTTTTTAAAAATTTACTAATAATCGAATCGTAACCAGGGGAAGAATGGTTGCTTAATTTGTTGATAAGGGAAGCGATACCAGGAATATCTACTAAAATTGGTGGCATGGGAAGGTGATTGTAGCAAAAGGTGGAGGGAAGTGGAACATCAGATGTTTTTGTAAACTGGGCAGCAAATGTGTTGTTGAGGGCTGTTGCACACTGATTGATGGGAACTGTGTCACCAGATGAGTCTTGCAATAAGATGAAGTTATCTTCTGGGGGATTGATAACGCGCCAAAACTTTTTTACATTTGTTTTGAACATTGACGGCAGTACATTAGATACGAAGTTATCTTTAGCTTGTTTGAGTGCCCTGACGTAAATACTAGATGCGGTATTATAAGCGGCCCATCGTTCGTTAGTTGGCGAGCGCTTAGCTGAACGATAATGGCGTTTTTTCTTATTAGACAGGCGTTTGATAGTGGTATTATACTATGGCGATTGTGAGGGACTAGCAATAGTGTAGGTTGGTATGTGCTTTACGGTGAGGCGATGAACTTCGGCAGCAAACATATCCCAGTTAGACTGAACGGAACGGTTGTTAAAACCTGTCAGAAAGACGTCAGTAAATTCAGATAATTCACAATTGATAGCATCGAAGTTAGCTTTTTTGTAATCGCAAATAGTTTTTTTCAGTCTGGTGCTTTTAGGAGCGGTAGCGTGTAAGTCAAAGGTGAGCAATGAGTGGTCACTAATACCTGGTAAATAGGTAATAGTTGAAGCATAGTCTGGATGGGTGGTTAAAATCAAATCAAGAGTGTTTGTCGTAGTAAATGAGACTCGAGTGGGTTCGGTAACTAACTGTGACAAAGAGAAGACAGAACAAAAATCTACGAAATCTTTAGAAAGCGCTGAAGAGTGTGATAAAACCGGAGGGGAGGTATGCCATTTGATATTTGGGAAGTTAAAATCACCAAGAAGGAAGAATGGATACGATGGAAATTGACTGATAATAACATTGACAGAATCATGCAATTCGTTAACGAACGTAGAGGACGAAGATGGTGAACGGTAGCACACACCTATGATTACTTTGAGATGACCGAGCGTTAATAACGAGAAAACTATTTCTAGGTTACTGTTCACATGAATGGGAGATGAAGGAATGTCTCGCGAAACAGCTAGCAACACTCCGCCACCTCGGCGCTCCGTTCTGTCACATCGATAGACTGTGAAATGTGACGCATTTACGAAAATTTCCGAATCACGCACGTGTTCAAGAAGCCATGTTTCAGTTAATGCGATTATGTGGGCAGAACATGAGTTTATTGCGCTTGGTAACGAGTTGTGTTTGTTTAGAATGCTTCTTATGTTAGTAAAAAGTACAGAAACACGAGGCGTAGTCTGTCTGCCACTGCCCCTTGCGTTTACCTACGGTGACGTTCGTAGCAAAGTGTCGTTAGTAGGACCAGAGCTTCGGCTACTTGATGGAAGTTGGTCGATGCTATCGCTAGCTGCATTATAAATGTAGATTTTGGGGTTGAGACGCAGTTTAGTGTAGCGCAGTTGAAAATCTGGGGATCCGGGGTAGTTTTTGCCAAATTCAATTAACTTTTTACGAGCAATTCGAGTGCAGGGTGAATAATCTTCGGATACAGATATGTCACTTTTTTTGAAATGTATTTGTTTCGAGAGAATAAGCTCTTTTGTTTTGAAACCGGCAAGTTTTGCTATGACAGGGCGACACTTGTTTGGGGAG
The DNA here is from genome assembly GCA_013436015.1 of Rhipicephalus annulatus. Taxonomy (NCBI): domain Eukaryota; kingdom Metazoa; phylum Arthropoda; class Arachnida; order Ixodida; family Ixodidae; genus Rhipicephalus; species Rhipicephalus annulatus. The sequence goes on from WOVY01001209.1 coordinate 213,860, forward strand.
TACGTACCGAGACGGTGGGCCCGTTCGATGGCGTTACTGGGGAGGGACATATCTGCATCGGCTAGCAAGGTATTTAGCTTCGACTCAGTTTCTTTCCAGGGTTCTTTGGCGTCAGGGATACCGTGAAATATTAAGTTGTTACGGCGAGACTGGTCTTCTAGTTCGTTTAGACGCAACTGCACAAGGTTATTTTCAGTGGTTAGTTCTTCTATAGATTTCTCGGCGGTAGATGGTCGATCACTAAAGGCATCGAGATCCTTTAACTTGCTTTCAATTTGATCTAATCGGCTTTGTATATTTGTCATTGTTGTTTCGATTCTTTTTGGCCGGTCCTAATCGTTTTTACTTCTGTTACTAATTCTGCTTGACTCTTCGAACTTTGAGATAAGCGTAAATGAATGTCTTTCAGCAGTTGAAACACAATTTTCATTTGTTCAGCGGGGTTATCAGGCAATGACTCAACTTCTAACAATGATTCAGAGCGAGTAGTAGGCCCGGGGTTCTCTTCTAGGTCACCTGAACACAGAAGTAATGAGGCCATAGAAAAACACTCAGCAACGGTCTCGCACAACACCCGTGGGCACGGGAACAGCAATAGGAATGGATCATCATTTTTTCTAGCATGCAATGAATACTTGTTACACACCTGCATGGTGAAAACAACACGGGTGAATGCGACGCCGTTGGCGCTGCTCCCGTGCCCACTGAAGCCTGCCGGGGGAGGCAGCTCGTTTATGTGTGCCGGGGAAGATGATGTCGCTGAAGATTGGGCTGGAAACCGAAGGTCGAGTTCCATACACGTGACGGGGTCGATGAAAGTTGCGTTGTCAGGTCTTCCTAGGAGCTGCACGCAGGCGTAGTGGCTGTTTCCAACCACGTTTTGCGGGAGTGCGTCCGAGCAATCGGAGCACCACGATACCACGGGCAGCCATGACACGAGCAATGCAAGCAAAGCCTGCATGGTGAAAACACGGGTGAATGCGACGCCGTTGGCGCTGCTCCCGTGCCCACTGAAGCCTGCCGGGGGAGGCAGCTCGTTTATGTGTGCCGGGGAAGATGATGTCGCTGAATATTGGGCTGGAAACCGAAGGTCGAGTTCCATCCACGTGACGGGGTCGATGAAAGTTGCGTTGTCAGGTCTTCCTAGGAGCTGCACGCAGGCGTAGTGGCTGTTTCCAACCACGTTTTGCGGGAGTGCGTACGAGCAATCGGAGCACCACGATACCACAGGCAGCCATGACACGAGCAATGCAAGCAAAGCCTGCATGGTGAAAACAACACGGGTGAATGCGACGCCGTTGGCGCTGCTCCCGTGCCCACTCTAGACATCAAAGCATAAATTCATAAGAAAAGCCACGACCGAATGGGGCTTAAATCTGGGTCCTCTGAATGGCAGTCGAGAATTCTACCACAGGACTAAGCTAACGCTTGAAACTCATTTAAAAAAATAGAAACTCATAGAGGTGGAACGTCCGGCGAAAAATCGCGCTATCCTACATAAAATAGAGTAGCACACAAGTAAAATGGCAACCATGGTCATCGCGCAATGTCAATTGGGCAGCGAGTGTCTGGTTCAATGCATTCCCTCTACTGATAGGGACTGAGTCACAATTCTTCATTGTCATCAGTCATATGCAGCATCAACAAAGCACACATAATGCCTTACAGATGTGTAGTGGGTACCTCGCTTATCCATATAAAGACGTGTAATGGCGTGGTTGGTACTGTCCTACTTCACTGAAATAATGATTTATGACGTAGTGAATACCTTGCGGAAAGTGAAAACTTCAAGCACAGTTGGCCTTAGCCGAACACGAACCTGCACTCAGAATTTCAAGTTGAAAGTATCGTAATCATCGGTGAATTTTTTGCCAAGTTCACTGAAAAATTGTTCTTTCTAGAGGCTCAAAGGCTACTTAGAGACTACGTACAAAACTCGTAAATCATAAAGCTTTTTCGTTCTGTATATGTGAATCACGTCAAGCGTCGACCTGTATTACATACCTGACATGTGTGGGGATAATAGAGATTAGAAATTTCGCTTTCGTGCTCAGTCATTCCTCACAGGCTGAAGTGTTGGCCTTAAATGCTCTTCTCACTTTTTCCTCGAGTAAAGTGCCAGAAAACACGCTTTTGTTGGTTGCAAATATTCTTGTAAATGGCCAAAACAACACGTTATGATTTCGCCGCTAGCTTGCTACAACATCAGTAAATATTATCGTTTGGTACGAAGTATAGTGTGGCTTCTTCTACGACACGTGACTTGCATTCTACTCGGTTTACAGTGTCGAAGGTAGTGTATCAACAATATCAGTTGCAGTAAGTCAGAACGTTGTTAGCGGAGCCTGGTGGTCAACCTCCCATAGAAGATTCCAGATTGTTTGACGGCAGCATTGTTACAGTTTATTATCAATTTTATTCAAAAAAGCTACGTTTTAGCTTGCCAATTGGCTTTGTTTTACATTTATTGGTTTTGTGTTGTGATTACCGTTTTGTAATTTAATAAAGCGTGCCTCTTTTCAATCATCAGAGCAAATGTACAATCAGAGCAAATGAATTTTGGCTGCTAGGTGCAAAGTCTTTTCCTTTGTTTAAATATTCAACCCCTTCTTTCTACATGTATGGATTCTTTATTTTTTCATTGTAACTCTCCTTCGAGACTGGTCGAAGCTGTGGATTGGCAGAAAACTGGACAGAAACACCAAGTCAAGGAAACACGCTAGATTTAGAAGCTGTTGAGCCCAGATGCTTGGACTGAAATCGATGCGTGAATATTTTGCGAGAGAGTTTGACGGCGCGCTACACTAAATCATGGAAACATATGTGCGTGGTCTGTATCTCTCTTTCTCTCTCTCTCTCTCTCTCTCTATATATATATATATATATATATATATATAAAATTGTATTCTTAATGGCTCATTTTTCTATGTTTTACACAATAATAACAAAATCTAACAGACAGTAATGCCAAAGAAAGTACAAAAGTATAGGGGAAGATATTAGACCCAATTGTAAGGTGAATATGAAGAAAGAAAAGTAGGTGAAAAGCTAACTTGCGATAAGCAGGATCCAAAATTGCAACCTTCAAATGACGCGTTCGATGCTCTACCACTGAGCTACCACGGCAGCTATCCCCCCAGCCACTTTATTGGGTTTATATGTGAATTTAAACGCGGGAGTGTCAGTTAGCACTACCAGTAGCCATGACGGCGAGGGTGGCACACTCTTTCGAGCCTGTTTGGCATCACGTAACACGCAAACTTATTACGAGCGGGCAGCTGACCAATAGTCCCTCGTATACAACCTAAAGGCACTAAGTCTGCCAGTACGAGACTCTCGTTAATGAATTAAGAAAAGAAGCGTTTATTTAAAGGCTCGTTTTATTGTGAATATATATATATATATATATATATATATATATATATATATATATATAAATATATATATATGACACTAGGATGGATGTGATTTCTGCATGGTTGGTGTAGATAAACTACTGGCCCATATTGATTGGTGATGAGTACCTTAAGAAATAAATGGAGTCAGGATGTCACTCGCCTGCTGTGTTACATTTCTTTGAAAGCTTGAGTAGCTAAAGTCGTTTTCTCACTTTACTACTATTATAGGGTCGTCATTGCGCCCAGCACTTCAATCGTGACGGAGAAAAGTTTCATTGGTCGATGAGTGCAAGGAAACAAATAAAGAAATGGTAAGGTGAAATATTAAGCCAATTCGAGTGATAGAAAGGCTAAAGAAAAAGTCCAATAAGTGAGTGAATATCAAGCTCTCGATGCACTTACTTCTTTTATACAGCAGATAACAAAGAAAAGGAATGACGCTCCCGGAACCAATGACCTGCGATCAACTTTCAGGGTTTCGAAGGGCTGCGCAAGCTTTCGGCCTTTGATGAGTCGGTTGGTGTCCATAGACAAGATGCGTCATTTGAAAGGCCCCATGTAGGCAATGATCATGACGGTAGAGTTTTGTACCAAAAAGGTAGTAAATGACTTCTACCGGCTGAACACGCTATTCACGTCGATGTAAGAAAATTGAAGCGCACACATTGAGCGCTTGCGAATCATTCGCAAAGGTAAAGAAGACAGATAGAAAGTGGAACAGAGCACGTTTAAACCTACGAGAGCTATGCCTGTGAGCTGCTGACACAATACGCGTTCATAGTGTTCCTAAGCTACGTGAAGCAAAACTTGCATCCTGTCTGAGAACTTAACAAGCCGTAAGGTGACTTACTTCAGGCGAAAAGCATGAAATACAAACGAGAGACGTGAACTTTGTTGTTGAAATATTTGGCTCTCTTATAGCAATTTGTTTTCCAACCGTGCTTTGCATAGAGCTGCAGAGTGGATTACTAGATGCAGAAGTGAAAAATCTATCGCGAAACGAAGTATTGCGTTTTGAGTGCCCTGATGCCTCTTACGGAAGAAAAGCTAGCTAAAAAATTTAAATTACGGCACTCATGTTCGACGACTAAGGAGTGCACAAGTTTTTTACGGAGCATTTTACTTACAGACTGATAGCGAGTCATGCCTGCAGCTTCTCTGTGTAGATATTCATTATTTAACAGTGACATTGGTCAGACAACAAAGATATGGTGAACAATATTGAATGTGAATATAAACATGAAAAAGATATATAAAAAAGCACAAACTGTGTAACCATCAAGGAAAGAGTGTAACCATCAAGATTTTTATTAGCACAAATGTAGAGCTTTTTGTTTGTTTATTTTTTGTTGCTTTACTCACTAGAAAATACATTTTATTGTTGTAGAGAAGAAAAAATATAGATGAGTACCAGCGACCATTTGTAACATCTATTTTCAGTGCCAACTGAAAAATGATGAAGCAAGATGAAAGACATTACGCAGATGAATAAGGTGATGGTGAATTGCATGGACGGAGAGAACAAACTTCAAAAGTTAAAACCAGGTGTTTCGAAGAATAAATCTGTGCAATGTACCTATGTCTAAGTTATTACTAAGAACGCAGTATACCCTTGAAAAGAAAATTCACTGAGTAGTGGAGAAGAGCCTGTAGCATGTATGGTAGCTATTTTGAAACCGTGAGCGCCAATACAGTGTTTTCATTCAAGGCAAATAGTTTGAAATTGCTGCATTTCATCGATGCTAACATGAGCGCGAAAGCTTGGAGGGTAACACAGAAAGTAGAAAAGAGATTAGGGCAACGCAGTGTGCAACGCAACGCACCGTCGTTTGCCTAAAAATAATGAGTATAGACAGAAAATATTGAAGTCAAGATGACTTCAAGGATGTATATTTGTGGACACATACGAAACATCTACGAAATAAAAACCGATAATATAGTCCAGAACTCATTTCAAGGTAAGTTTAAAATGCATGTTGCACCAGCACACGTGAAACGTGCCTTTAGTTTATGAGTAAAGACCAACCACCACCTGCGTCACGATATTTTGTGGGCTGTCATGACCCTTTCACGCGCTCTTTCTTCGCTGATCTTGCCGGCGGCGAGAAATAGCAGACTGGCACAGGAGTACAACAATTGATGACCTTACTTACCTCGACAGCGCAATTTTGGAAGTCAAGCATATTCATAACGTCTCAAAGAGAAATATAGCAACACCTGCTAGGCCTTCGTTGAAAGCAACTGTTAACGTGGTGCTCATGTGCACGCGGTCTTGCGTGCTCACGAAGCCAGCTATGATTACATTAAAAAAAATACTTTGGGTCCCACCTCACTCGGTCCTCTCTGAAACCAAAGCCACGACTGGGCGCTTCTCTAGGTAAACCGTCTCTAGGTAATTAGCCGTTGTGCGCTTGAGCAAACAATCTTTTCAGCCATCATAAGTGGGTCGATAGCTACGTATTGGAACAGAAAAAAAGCAACATGCCAAATTTCTTTTCAGTGCTTCTTAATTAGGTTGGCAGACGGACGAATGAAAAAGTTTCAGCTTTGCAGCAAAAGCGAAGCAATGAACACGATAGCATCAAATTGGAAGGTCACGCACAGAATGGCAAGCAAATCGAAACTGGCCTCGCACTTCTTCTGCACAAATGACGCACGAAATGTACTCACAGATACACATGTACGCGAATAAGCGTCTCAGTTGTTACTTCGCTGTGTCTGAAAAGCCTGCCCTTTTTGCAAACAGAGACAGTGCAGCGATCATTTAAAGAACATTAAACATCAAACAGTGAATGGGGTTGCCTAAACTTCGCGGCACCACCAGGTTTTGACACTGGTAGCTTCATCAGAATGTCCAGTATTGGTAAAGTCCCCATATCTTTCTTAGGGGGAAAGCATAACTGTGAGCTTTTTTTTAAATTTTAATAGCACTAAAGAGCTCGTTTCGCAGAAGTTCCGGCGTCGAAGTCGTTGGTTGTAAGCGAAAAATCACCATCTTTTTGCCTTACGAAAAATGTAACAAAGAAGCAAATAAGACGAATAACGGAAGCTTCTGGAGGCTGAGTGGGGATCGAAACGGGCCGTTGGCGTGTCAAGCGTGTGTTCTACCACACAACCATGCCTCTTATTGTGAAAATAGTGATAATAACTTCGTCTGCTTGCAAATACAATAAAAGTAACTTTCATGCTTTACAAACACACGCGTCCTGTATGCATGCTTCACAATTCAGCATGGAATATTACGGTAATAATGCGTGGTACAAGCGTACATTGCCATCGAGCGTAAGAACGTGGGATTCTCATAATGGCTGCATACTTTAAGTCCAGTCAGCCACTACAAAAGCCACACACGTTGCTACAACGTTATGGTCACGTGGTGGGTTTATAGCAAGCTCAAAATTATTTAATACACTAAATGTTTGAAGTACCCACTCAGAACAGAATATCGCTATCACGTTCAACTCTTGAAGAAGAGGCTTAAGAGTCCCGATATTTTTTCCTTGTTCGGTTGAAACTTTCCATGACCCTGACATGTTATTACTGCTCTTGACTATGGCCATGTGAAAAAAGCTAATTTCTTAACTAAGGCCAACAAAAAAAAACATTGACATTTGTCACTTGAATATGTCCAGTAGGGCAGGTGATTTCTCACATATTATGCCACTCACTGTCCAAACCTTTCATGTCATTGTGAGGCTTGTCAAAGGCAACGGCAAGTGTGTCCTCTTTACTTGAAGAACAGAAATTTCTCGGGAAACGCCATTTCGTTTTTGAAGGGGTCAGGTGGCAGCATTGATGGTGCTGCACTTCTTTTTTAGGATTGTCATGTTAACGCCTCCTTAACTAGTTGCATGCCGCGTGGTCCCTTCACCCGGTTCTGCATCTTCTCCCTCTTTTTTCTTCGCGGAAGGACAACAAGCACCGCGTATTGCGAACGCCTGTCACAGAGATTACATGATGCCGCCTCCGAGATTGCCAGCACACTTATTACCGTCGCGTTGGTGCAAGTGCGGGGTGCTGCGCTTCTGTCGTGGAGCAGACTGCACTAGTGGCTGCGGTGAGCGCAGTTGTGGGCAGCCGCCCAGACGACATGCTCTGCGACACTTTTTAAGCGATACCGTTGAAGAGCTCGTTTCGCTGAAATTCCGGTGTCGGTGTTTGTGAGAGAAAATCATCATCTTATGCGTAAGCGAAAATTTTATAATGATGCAAATAAAATAAATACATGATAAGGGAACCCTGGAGCAGGTCGCAGGCCAAACCAGGCTGTTAGCGGTCTTAGTGGGGTCGAACCAGGGTTCTTTGCGTAGCAATTAAGCGCATGTTCTACCTCACAGCCACGCCTCTGCTTGTGAAAACAATGAAAGAGACTTCATCTGCTTGAAAATGCAGTGAAAGTGGCTTTCATGCTTCACAAACACACACGTCCTGTATATAACCTTCACAATGCAATATGAAATATTGCAGTATTAATGCGCGGTCAAGCGTCTATTTTGCCAAAGGGCGTCCGAATATGTGATTATCATAATGGCTCCGTACCCCATACCCCACTACAAAAGGCACACACGCTACTGCGCTTATTCTCTTAAGGCCGCGTATTGGGTGCATAGCAAATTCGATATGGTTTCATGCATCAACTGTTTGAAGTACGCACTACAAACAGGATGTCGCTAATTCGTTCAAATTCTAAAGGGGAAGCTTTAGGGTCACCTCATTTTTGTGTTTTCATGTTGGAATAAAAAAACAAGACATTGATTTGTGCGAAGAAATGCTGGCAAACTAGTAGTACGTATTCGCAACGTTGCAGTAAACTAAGAGCACACGTGTTTAAATTCATTTCATTTTCAGCTGACGTACTTCGTCACCACACGTTGCATTTTGAATGAAGGTGATTTACACTTGGAGTTCCTGTAGTTCTAGATGTGAACCATTCACAGCTGTGTCTATCAAAGAATGTACTGCTCATGCCCCATTACTGCGTGCTAAATGTACATAAGTCGAGCATTAAACACTGCCAACTCTGAAAGCTATGGGCAACTGAGTGCCGAGTCTCACGTACCCATTGTGGTCTGCGTGATCCGTGAACTCTGCACACCGAGCCCAGCGCTTTTTTGCAAAAAAAGTAAATATCTGATTTATTGTGCAAGCAAGGCGAACAAGCAGTGAATAAACTTTTGCAAGGCTGTTTAGTAAATCAGACACTTCCTGAGCTTTGCATGGTGCAATGCAGTTGTGAAGATCCTCCCGTCCTATGCGGAAAGGTAAGATTCAATCTAAAATGCACCTGCATACTGCATATATGTTACCACGCATGCCACTGAAATGCCTTCGACAACAAGGCCAGCAGTGCTGTTCTTCACAGACGAATTCTTTCGCGGCATCGTAGAAAGAAAAAAATGAAAGACGGCACGATGTTCATAAAATGTGTAAAATGTTTTCTTTCGTGGCATCACGGGACATCACAGTAGCATTATGCAATACAAAGCCGCTAGCTGAAGAAAGGCTGACAGTAAGAAAAACGTCGCGCGAAACCACTCGCTAGCAGCACCCCGCTACCTTAGAAGGCACGTTGTTCGAGCTAGTTGGCGCTGATCCATCACTTTAGTAAGCGCTAAAAGCAAGTACGTAAGATTGATTGATTTGTGACTTATTTGTGGGGTTTAACGTCCCAAAACCACTATATGATTATGAGAGACGCCGTAGTGAAGGACTCCGGAAATTTCGACCACCTGGGGTTCTTTAACGTGCACCCAAATCTGAGCACACGGGCCTACAACATTTCCGCCTCCATCGGAAGCACGTACGTAAGACAAGCAAATAAACCCTGCATAGTGATAGCATGATATTTTTTCATAATATTTCGATTGTTTTTTATTCTTGCCTCGTTTTCATGATTTTCTTCTTTTAGGAGGCTACACCTATATATTTCATGTCTTTTTTTCTTAAAATCTCAGTTGAAAGTAGTGCTTTTCCTCTATCATTCGCTCGCCTTATACGTACGTGCCTTCAGTGCATACAAAAGCCATGCTACACTTTTGAAAAAAGTTTGTCAGAAACTTGTAACCACGAGCGAATGCTAGTAACAGCAGCTGCTACTAACCTTCTTTGGCCTGTATTAAGCTTGTACGAACACTTTACTAACCACGGTAGCAAAAGCCTAAAAATTGCAATGGTTACGTCCTGTGCGCACTGTTTGTCATGTACGTATGTCATGAACGTATGTCATGTACGTATGTAATGTACTTGTTAAACAAAACTTCGAGGTTATTACTACGAGCATCTAACAACCTATTTAGTAGCACGGGGATTCATTCAAGTTCATTGGGGCAATAAATCAGGGCTTACTATCCAGTTTTACGTCTTAAATATAAAGCCTCCTTGAGGCGGTATTATGCAAAATAGACATAACCAATTGTTTTTCTTCATACGCTTGAATCAAAGTCCTACACAACATTACCTCGCTTACCTAAAAAAACTCTACGTTGTACAAATAAAGGCACTAAACCCACATTACCATCCTGGAGCATAGCCGCCCACCGGCACCAGTGCATTCCCCAAAGTTAGTGCTATAGATACTCCTGAAACCTTCTAGGAACTTTACTTCTCGGGTGGACTTGTGTAGTATGCTGTTCCTCATTACGTGCGTAATTAGTCAGTGATATATAGAAACGTTGATGGTCGCGAATAAGACCGTTATAAAGCGAGTGATTCGTGAGGCAAAATGATCACATCTAGTATGCTTTTTGTTAGCAACGTAGTGACTATTACTGAGTTAGTAACGGTGAAGGTAGTAACGGTTACTAACCTCCCCGTTACTAACTTCACTACGAACCAGTTAGTACCTTGTGTGACAAGTACTTAGTAAACTGAAGTTACTAAGTTCTACAACCTTTGTTTTAGGAGTGCAGACGCACCACATTTCCACTGCCGCCGGAATTCAGTAAGGCAACAAGCACCACCTCACAGATTTGAGGTGGACTAAATGGGACCGCTGCCGGAATGAGAAAACAAGCGACACGGCGGGTACTTGGTCAAGGAGGCAGTGGTCGTGCTAATGTCTGTCAAATCTTGTAGAACTGTATGATTCACCAATGTGCAAGTAAAGAATTTCTTCTTGTGTTTTCTCTTATTCTTCTTTCTGCGCAGTGTAGAGCGGTGGGGCAATACGATACGACGGGGCCTCGTTTCTCCCCAATTACGTTTCCCGAAGTGAACAATGTTCCCGGCGAAAAAAAAGTTCAGTGTTAATGACTCAACTTTTTTTGTGAAAAAAATACAGCGCTGATTCGTGTTTTCGGAGAAAGATTTCCATTAGCGTCCACAAAGCGCTTGAAATCTGCGAAAGTTACAGTTGTGATGGCGGAAACTTGCTGTTGACGCACGAAAAGGGTGATTTTCAGTTATTAAAACATTCATTCACCGAAGACGCCCGACATTAGACACATGCAATCAGTATGTCAGCAGCATTTCAGGAGTGTTTCGCTAACGTCTTTCAGCTAACTGCAGGAGATGTAGAGGCACTGTCTCATTTTTTCAGCTGTCTGAAACCTTGCGACTTTCTCCTTATTATAAGATAAAGGAAAATAAAGGTTGAGTAAAAAACAATATGACACCAGTGGGAATCAAACACACAACCACGGCATTACGCGTCCGGAGCCCTAGAAAGAGAGCTACGGCAGCGCCCTTTCCTCCATCTACTCTCTTGATTACTCCCGTATGTGGAACTGTGGGAATGTTAGACAGCATTATTCGTGACCATGGCGGTGAATGTAAAGAAATTCTGTCAGGTGGCGTCATGTACCATATGATATCTCTGGACTGGCTGTTCAAGAAAAATTTCTGGCAGGTTCCCGAAGGTGGCAAGCCTCTCGGTGTTATATAACAGAGCTACTAGGCTGCTTTATTGATAAATATTCTACATCAATGCATATGAGTAGCATTATTTCACTAAAGTTATGGTAATATTTTCTCATTGTGAACAAGACTGAGTTTGTCCAAGTAAACCAGTTGCTTTAGTTTAGAGCGTGTTTCTTCATATTGCCGCTATTTATTTTATGTTGTGGATATGTACACTGTTACAAAATATGCTTTTAGTCAACTAGAGTGACAATTTCTTTGCATGGTATTTTGCGTATATTTCCTGCATCGGACTCCCGCTCAAATTTAGACACGTCGCTGCAAATTGTTTGCCAAGCAGCGGTAGCGTGCCGAATTGTTCTCTCAGCAGCAGCATTCATTCGGCCGAACGACTATTAGATTCCAAATTTTTGTCTCTATGGATACTTCCGCCTTCGATTCTGAGAAATTGCTTTCACCCTCTGTCCATTTCCGGCTTCCATACGGGAGGCCCTTCTGAGATGCCTAGCGAAGTGGACTAATGCTTCAAAGCACGCCGCTTGGCTTGTGCGAAGCTGACATTTTTATACTGAATGAGAGCTCCTGCCGCCTAATTTCTTAGTGGCGATGTTTGTGAAGCGAGGGGACGCCTTGGATAGACAAGATCTTTCTGATCACACATCGACCACAAAAGCCAGTGATATTACCACAGTGCTTCATGCCACGAAGTATCTTCCCCGCTTTAGAACATCAGTGAATGACAAAATTTTGACAAGTTTGCTTAACATATCGCAAGTTCCTTTTGTTTCACAGCTGGTGTCGTGAAGCTTATTCACGATAGTGACGAGGAAGAAGAGGCGCAGAGAAAAAACTACGACAACGAGGCGTCCCATGAGAAGCTTGTTACAGCAATTGTTTTCCAAATATAGTACCATAGTTATTCTAGGTTGCGATAGCTTTGATGGTGGCCAACATATACAAAAAACCAAAATTCAGGAATGCCGTCAACAGTCATTGGACTTCTGGTCAAGCATGATGCATTTTACAGCAATAGCGTTGGTTTATAGGCCTACTTTTCAACAATACTAGTTCTGCTTTTTTAAGGCCATTTCGTTATTAGGGTCTTTCATGGCGTTTGTCTACCGTCAGATTCTTACTTTAAAAGGCCTGACACCATTTCAATTTAGGATTCGGCACTACGTCACACCACTTCACTGTCTGTGAATCACTGTTATTTTGAGACGTGAATGAGTCGTCTACGAAAGTAACCTATACGTTTACTGGGCTGCTTTAAAACGAGAAAGTGTTTTCGGCAAATGAAAGTTTCAAAGGAGAACGAGACGTGCAAAGCTTTTAAATGTGTGGTTTACTGATTCGCCAAACGTAATGTATACAGAAAGAAAAAAAAGAAATCTACAGATTAACGTAAAGGAAAGCGCTCCATATTTGGGGGCCCGAGTGGCAGGACATATGTTGCTGCTGCAACAAAAGTTCGAAACCTGTGCCGCATATGGATTGAAATGCTAAGATAACAGAGCTACTAGGCAGCTTTATTAATAAATATTCTGCATCATTGCATATGAGTAGCATTATTTCACTAAAGCTGTGGTGATATTTTCTCCTTGCGAACAAGACTAAGTTTGTCTAAGTAAGCCAGTTGTTTTAGTTTACAGCGTGTTTCTTCATATTGCCGCTATTTATTTTATGTTGTGGATATGCAGTGACAATCGTTCGAGGCATCCATCCTTTAAAGTTTTTTGTTTGTAGTGTGGATAAAAGAATAACCTGGTCAGTGCTCGATGTCTTCAAGACAGGCTAAGAATGTTGAATTTAATGAAGAAGAAGAGGTAATTCTTGAGGTAGAGTCAATATAGGCGTAATCAAAGGTACAAAGTGTACGAAATGAAATGCGAGAGCAAAATTTTACAGTGTTTGAGATGCGCACTTGCAAAAAAACATCAGACCCAGTGGCTATGGATACAGAAGCTAGACGCGACGAGCACTAGTCTCTATCCCACTGCACAGTTGTAATTTACGCCCAATTCGTTCCAGCTGTTGATGGCGGAAACAAATTCATCCTTATAGCTTAGCCCTACCGTGGTGAGTTTCATTCGTTTAGTAGTATGCACCCCGCCGCGGTGGTCTAGTGGCTAAGGTACTCGGCTGCTGACCCGCAGGTCGCGGGATCGAATCCCGGATGCGGCGGCTGCATTTCCAATGGAGGTGGAAATGTTGTAGGCCTGTGTGCTCAGATTTGGGTGCACGTTAAAGAACCCAAGGTGGTCCGAATTTCCAGGGCCCTCCACTACGGCGTTTCTCATAATCATATAGTGGTTTTGGGATGTTAAACTTCACATATCAATCAATCAATTAATCGATCAATCAATTATTAGTATGCGTTTAGTGAAAGTACAGATTTTCACGTAGAAATAAAAACACAGTTTCGCCGCAGGGGCAAATAAACATTGAATGCGACAGCAAGAAGTTTTTATGTCATACGAAGATCAATGAGAATCTAGATGCTTGCAGCTTTCCGCTGAAGCACGAAGAAAGCTGTCCAAAAAGTTGTCGTATATAGGTATATACAGGGCAGTCCTTAAGTGAAAAGTCTCACAGTTGTTACGCCTTTGTGTTTGAGCAACGCGATGCATGTGTAGACATCTCAGAACCCAATGTTCTTAGATAATTCTTTTTTTTTTTGAAGTGGGGCGCACGAAATGAACCCTCTGAGTATCCTGCCAGGTGGTGAGGTCTGAGGCAATGCGTGCGTGGTGTTTCTTTTTTTTTCGCTCCACATAACGAATGGCTACAGAAAGGGCCCCCCCTTTTTCATGGGTGTCTCAAGCGCAGTTATTAAACAGAAACTGTAAAGGTGTTTAATGACAGAAAACAGGCTGAAACTCTTCCGAGATTGGCACACCGCTAGCCGTAAATGATGTGCATAAATAGCTTGCCGCAATTTTGCCGATGGATGCATAGTGCGTGGCTGAGTGCTCAATGCAGCGCGCTGTGGAGCGAGATGTTGCTTGTTACAGTCCCCGGTCGTGCACCTTAGAATTATTTTTTACTGATATATTTTGCTTTGGGTCTTTAATATATAGGACATACATATAGATTTCTGGGCTATGACGGCGATGCCAAAAATGAGCCGACAATGTCTCTATAATTGCTGTTGCAAGAAAGAATGCTAGACATCTATAAATGAAATGGACCCTCAATATCATAATCCGCCAAAAGCCTACATGCTGTCGATGTGTTTCAAAAAGTAGTTAATAAATATCAACATCATATCTGTTAATAATAACGATGCCTGAAAGAGGACACTGTAAAAGCTCAGATTTAGCTGTATTCCACAATCTCTTGTTTTGGATATCGAACCAATGATGATCACAAAAAAAACAAAAATATTCTGTTGAGGAAATCCGTCATGCTCCTTTTTATAAAAAAACGGAATGATGGTGGTCTTAGTAGCCTACACTTATGCAAATGACTAACGCGCAAACAAAGCCACCTAATATTCCGGTTTAGAAGAGTGTGATGCTGGGCAAGTTGGTGCAAAACCTAATAAAATATTTGTGGCGCGCGCAACTGATACAAGAAAGAAAAAACAACCAGATAGGATAGGTCGCCAGGACAGGGCGCCAGTATTGGCGTCCTATTCTGGCGCCCTACTCTATCCTATCCTGTCCTATCTTGCCTTATCCTGAAGACAGGATAGGGTGCCGATACTGGCACCCTATCCTGTCTTCTACTTTTTTCTTGCTTGTATTGCTTTTGCCACAAATATTTTATCAAACTATTCCGGTTCTTTTCACGTAATGTGGGGAGGAATAAGTTGCTTTGTTTTCCACCCCGCAGGAATACTCGAAATGTAGAAGAAGCCATCTTGTGCGTTGACATGCTGACGCGGTCAATAAATACGCTAGCTCATAATTTGTCATGGCTTGCAACTCGCGGCAATCGGATATACTTGAAATGATCACTCGCATATTACTCAGAGTATAAATCGAAAACAGCACTGAACTATACGTGCGCAAAGTTTAGTACACGCAACGGTTTGTAAATGGTTTTTTGATACCCTGCTGCTAAAGGCGGATGTAATCGAGGACACTTGTTTACGACAAATCTCCAAAGCTGTCTTATAATATGCAGTCATTATTTGCCCAATGCTGCGAAATCGTGCTGCAGTTGATCTCCTGTGTTTATGTGTGTAACAATTCTTTATGAACGTTGCTTTGTTTTAGTGCGTCATTTTCTCGAAGGCATACATTTAATAAGTGAAGTTTCGCATAGCTACAGTGATTTATTGCAAGCTGACCCAAACAGAACTCCTTGTTTGGATTTAGTATCCTGGTGAGGCATTTCCAGCTATTGTTACAATCAGTTTGTCATTTTGATAGGCTTTACGTTATTTAGGCTCACTCTTGTTTTCCTACAATCGACCTGGCCGAGCTGCGTCGCGACAGGATCACTGACACGCGGTAAAACTACTTTTGGATAAAGTTACCGACTATTAGGATACTCGCTAATGCAGAAATTTCAATGCAACCCTACACGGTCTTTCGTTTCAGAATGTATGAAGGGTATTGATTTGAGACAGAAATGCACAATACGTAGAGTTTCAGGCAACTACTCATTTTCCACACATTTACTGTTCCTTCGAGTTATGTCCCTGTACTTGTTTTTGATTATCGTAAAGGAAGCTTTGTGTTCCTTATAGGGTGCTCAATCAAGTTACCAGGACATTACTGTGTTAGGCATTCTTCGGAGGAGCATAAAAATATTGCTATCTCAAGTTAAATTATAATGTCGGCTTCTTTTGTTTGTGCACCATCTTCTCGTTCTGCCAACTAGGTTTGTGGAAAATTTGAGAGATCCTTGAGCATCGCCTTTATGAGTTGGATGCAAAAGCGATAACTCATTCTGGTTCTTACTTCAAACTTTTAGTGCAAGAAATGTTTTCGAACATGCTATGCTTCCACTACGTGGCCTAAAGGAGTACGTGCAGTAACGTGTGTGTTTTTTGTAGCAGGTGGCAGGTTTTAAGCCATCAAGTCATTATGATAATCACATGTTCTGACGCCCGATGGCAATTTACGCTCGTACCACGCATTTTTGCTCAACATTTCATGCTGTATTGTGAAGCACCTATGACTGTACAGGGCGCGTGTCTTTCCAGTCATTTTCGCTGAATTCCAAGCACAGCAAGCTATTTTCACTGCATTCACAAGCACACTTGTGGATGCGTGGTAGAGCTACTGCTTGGCACGCAACCACCCGAGTTCGATCCTCAATAGGAGGTAGACTTTTTTTGTTATTCATTTTACTTGCATCTTTCTCGATTTTTATATCACCCACAAGATGATGTTTCACTCACTACTAACGACGCCGACGCCGGAATTTGTGCGAAATGAGCTCTTTAATGCTCTCGCGCTAACATTGGCCCCGAAAGAATAGAAGTAACGGACCAGAAGGCCACAATTCTTCAGCGTGTTTTACAAGCTAGCTTTGTACACAGTGGAAAACAGTCCCCATTGCGAACTAGGCTCCAGTGGGGTAGCCGAAATGGCTTTGTTTTCCCTTTGCTGTTTTGTTTGCTTCATTTCTTTACTGGTGCGGTTTAATTCGAAATATTTACTGACTCATAATTCGGAAAGTCTGCAGTGTCCGTAGGAGCAAGTATATACCCACCTCCTTTTTGCTTTGGTTGCTTGTTTCGAGCAAAAAAAAACAAAAAAACAATGATAGTTCATGACTCTTCTCATCTTGGGGATGTGCAGAACGGCGTGCAACACTATTCCCAAGGTTTTTGTTTTCCAGAGCTCATTTCACATCCGAAGACAGACGATCGATCGATCAGTGCTGCTCGCTGTGCTTTCCAAATTCGCTCACACGTGATCGCATTAAACGCTTCACCGCAGGGTCTTGGTGTGGCGTTGTTTTTTGCATAAAACTAGCGTATATCTCACGTCAACGAACGCCGCATGATGTGGAAGAGCTGTTTATTTTGTTGAGAATTTCGTGCGGACTCAGAAAAGTAATCACGCAACTAATAGAGTCGGTCACTTTTTCGTCCTCTCCAACGTACGGGCTGACTGAGCTTCCGACTCACGTGAAGTGAAAGGCACCGAAACAAACGTCCCTCCTGTCATGCTACTCGGCCCTCTTTGCATAGTCGCCACTTGTCCTTTACTGTGCTTTCTCAGTGCGCTGTTGATTCTACAATATTGATGCAGCCTTGCTGACGAGTGAGTCCGCCCCCCCCCCCTTTTTTTACTTTAGTGTTTTTCGGTTTCACTACTCTCACCACCCCGTGTTTTTTTGTACTTTTCGCTTCTTCGTCTTTCTGTACTTCATTGCGAAATAATATCGGCATGGCTTGCCGTTAATGACTTTTCCGCTTCCACTACTTGGGCAGCTGCGTTCGTCTCATTATCTCCGCAAGTAATTAGAGTTCGAACACTGAGTCGGTGCACGCAAAGCGCGACGCTGACGACAGCAGCGCACGAGATGACCGAAGCTGCTTGCGGCCGTAGTTCAGCAGGTATTTGGGGTGCGCGAATACGGTGCATTCATTCGGAAATGCCGGTTGTCCGTCCAACCCGACTCATGCTTGGGCAAGCCACGACTAATGTGTCATGGTCTCATTTCAAATAACTCAGAAATACGGTTGTTAATGTAGCATCACTCGTGTCCTATGTGGCATAGTGTGCGATATTCTTTTTCCCTGTGCTTTATTCCAAAATGTGGTACTTTTCTTTTATAAAAAGGATGGCACATTCCCTGTTTTGGCACCTAACGTGACACTTGTCTGGTTAATTCCAGGTAGGATCGAACAGAGCTTGACCGGTCGACCTCTTAAATTTCTTCTGAATTTTACATATTGTTGCCTGATGAGTGAAAAGAAAAGATCTTGAATTGATTGGGCAGGAGTATTTGCACCTCCCATTTGTTTAGCTAAATATATAGGTAGTTTTGCTTGCGTTAAGTTATTTTTCGCTTCTCTGGCTAGGTCAGATATGCTTATAAAAAATCTCAATTGTGACAAAAAAACGTTCTTATGCCTATTTTGCAAGCCTTTATTTCAACAGGGGCTTATGAAAGAGCAGTAAAAATTCTGCACTACTTTCGCACTATGCTTACATAAACACTCTCATAGCCTATAATAATAAATTTTTTCAATAAAAAGACATAATTGCTCTAAAAAAGAGCATGTAAGAGAAACTTGTGATGACGATTAAAAACATTTTTCATATTTCTTGAACTTTCTGCACTTTTTCTCTTGCCCATCAGAACAGAATAAATAAAACTTGTTGCATATTATGGTTTCACTTGCAGTTACGGCCCGTCGAAAAATGTCATTGCTCATGAATATTAGGCAATTGTCGAACAGACTTTCTGCTGATTCTCACCTTGTAAGGCTGCAAAAATATTACGATACCACTATGGCTATTTCATGGCTACCTTTAACTTTATTTTGGTGCATTTTCTGGCCAATTTTTTCAAGATTTTTCAAGATTACTTGAAGATAATACAGCAAGCAAACTTGAAAAATAACCTATATGTGTACACTTTTCTGTTGTGACGCTTTCGGGATAGTACGCACCGAGGCACTCAACAAGCGTGCCTCCATCTGAAGAGAATGGGGAACGCACGCATGTAAGCAAACGCGTTTCCATATAGCGCACAGCGGACGTCAGGTTCTAATGTCCGAGCAGCGCGTCTAAAATTTATCCGCAATAAAAAAAAGCTGAATGGCTAGTCTTCGATCTCATTGCAGTACCTAAAGTTTAACCGGTATTCTCAAAACTATGCACCAATTTTGTCTATGGCTTAAAAAAAGGTAGACAAACTAACAAACGGACGAAAGAAATAAAGATTCATCATTTAGAGTTCTGCTGAAGTGCTGCAACGAAATTAGTTTTTTGAAAACTCCATATACTGTAGACAAACTTTGAGGAGGTGCACTGAAATATATTTGTAGCGCCATCATCACCATCATCTTTTCCTCATCACCGCGCCGCGCCTCTCGCGCAGCTGACGCTAGCTCGAGCTGCGCGAGGATTAGAACGAGCTTCTGGCCTGGCGGTTTGGACGTGGACAGCTGACGTGGCTCCGCTTCAGGCCTAGAATAAAGTGACGAGATCGGCACGGCCCCATCGGCCGCCTTCGACGTCATCTCACGTCTCTTTTTCTCTCGTCTCTACATTGGTGACCCGGAGAACACGCCCTTCGCCGAGCGGCCCGCGGCCATGTTCCCGCAACTCTGCCCGCCAGTGCCGCCGTTCCAATCGACCTACCCCAAGGTATGGTTCATGCAGCTCGATGCAGTTCTGGCGCTGAATGGCGTCACGGACCAGCTGCAGATGCACGCCATTCTTCTCGACGCCCTTCCGGTAGAGTTGCGCCATCTCGCTGCCACTTCAAGCACCAGCCCGCAGCCTTACGATGCCCTCTGCACTGCGGTGCTCGCCCGCAGCGGCAACACATACCGTCCGCTTCCGTTTACCTGCACCAGGCAGGTTTCCCCGGCGTCGCAGAACAAGGTACGAACCGGTCCGCAGCCCTCCATTGACCGCTACCTCGGTACCCCGGCTTCGACTACTTCTACACCTGATCCGGTCGCAGAAACATCCACTCCTGCACCTGATCACGACCGCGAGGTAGAAGGCTCCCCCACTGCGACTGACCTTCCCTCCGAGAGGTACATTCCCTTAGAGCCCCCGTGCGGAGCTTCATCACACGTGCCTGCCACCTGCACGTCTTCCGTGAAATTTACGGCACGTCACACCGTGGCCCTCGCTGTTTCCGCGACCACCAGCTCCGACGTCTCGGCCTCCTCCTCGCCGCAGCTGCTGGTCAGCTCTTCGACGGTGCCCCCTGCCGCTCCGCCACCTGCCACTGGTGCCAGCAATGGCCTGCCGGGTGCCTCGCCGCATTCCACTCGCACCTCCCCGGCCAGCAGCCGACCACCCTCGGCGTCCCCGCTCCCCGCCCCTGTCTCTGTTTCGTGGTCTACGACGGGCCCCAGCGCCGTGCCTTCGCGGAGCCAGAGCCTGCCCTCATCGTCGGCGTCGACACCGGCAACCACCAAAGCAACTGCCACCGTCGCCCCTCTGCCTGTGGCGCCGCAGCAGGCACCTGCGTCGAGACCCGGCGTCGCACAGGTGGTTTCGGCCAGCCCCAGTCCTCGCACCTCTGGTGCCCCCCGGCTACAGCCACAGATCCTGCCCAAGCTGTCGAGCGGCAGCGCGAACATGACGACGCCTTCGGCAGCGGCGACCACCCGGTCCCAGTCTCCCCGGGCGGCCCAGCACAAGGCCACACCGCGGCCCGCGCCTGTACCGGCGCCGCAGCCTGCGACCACGGTGCAGCGCGGAGCCGCGATGGGGCTCAACACGGGGAGTCCGCTGCTCATCGGGAACCCCGCGGCAACGCAGCCGGGCATGTTTCCGGCTGGACCTGAGCAGGGCACTTTCCTGCTGAACCAGTACATTCCGGGCATGGGCCACAGCCCGATTCTGATACAAGGCGCACTGGGGCAGACCCAGAGCTCTCTCGGACAGATACAGAGGGTCCAGCTGGCCCTGCGGCCACCCCATGCCACGGGCCTGACCCTGGGACCTCAGACGGGACCCAGGCCCCATGAGGGACATCCAGGACCGCCTGGCACCCCGACGCTTGTCATCCCACAGAACCTGGGGCCAAGGCCCAACATCTTTCCGGCACCGCCACGCATGATGTCGCCTCCCTCGTTTGCCATAGTCCCGGGACAGCCGCTGACGCTGCAACAGCTGCAGGCCATGCTGCCCACGCAGACCATGCTGGCCCAGCCCACACTGGGTGCGTTCCAGACATACCAGCACCAATCCCTGGTGCAGATACCGACGTTCACCCAGCCGATTATACTGGCGCATGACCACCATCACCACCACCACCACCACCATCATGGGGCCCTGTCGGGACCTCTAATCTCGACAGGCGGCAGTATAGTGTCCTCTGCACCCAGCGCCAACATTGATTGATTGATTTGTGGTGTTTAACGTCCCAAAACCACCATTTGATTATGAGAGACGCCGTAGTGGAGGGCTCCGGAAATTTTGACCACCTGGGGTTCTTTAACGTGCACCCAAATCTGAGTACACGGGCCTACAACATTTCCGCCTCCATCGGAAATGCAGCCGCCACAGCCGGGATGTGAACCCGCGACCTGCGGGTCAGCAGCCGAGTACCTTAGCCACTAGACCACCGTGGCGGGGCAGCGCCAACATTGTCACCCACCATCCTGTCATGACCTCGCGACACACGGTCCACTCTCGGCCTGTCCGACCAGGTCACCGTGAGACCAGCTTGTCGGCTACCACAGCGACCCAGCAATTCCTCCTGCGTCCTCTGCGCAACTCCCAGAGTCGCCCACCGGAGACACACTGCCTACTGATGGCCCATAAACGTTGACAACCTGGACTGGCCAAATGAACACTTTATGGATTGCCGTTCATGTATATAGCTTTTGTCACCATCTTTCTTTTTTTTCACATGCTTTCAAATCAAGCAAAGCGCTAGGGGGGGAGCCCTGTAGCGCCATCATCACCATCATCTTTTCCTCATCACCGCGCAGCTGACGCTAGCTCGAGCTGCGCGAGGATTAGAACGAGCTTCTGGCCTGGCGGTTTGGACGTGGACAGCCGCGTGGCTCCGCTTCAGGCCTACAATAAAGTGGCGAGATCGGCACGGCCCCATCGGCCGCCTTCGACGTCATCTCACGTCTCTTCTTCTCTCGTCTCTACATACTACTTTATTAATTTATGAGCGACTAAGCTGTGGCTTGCAGACCAAAGAAAAGAAAAGATTGCTAAACTTGTTACACTCCATTTTTTCCTATTCAAAATCATTTTATTTATTTTGAAAAACGGCCCGCTGAGGTGGTCTAGTGGCTAAGGTACTCAACTGCTGACCCGCAGGTCGCGGGATTGAATCCCGGCTGCAGCGGCTGCATTTCCGATGGAGGCGGAAATGTTGTAGGCCCGTGTGCTCATGTTTGGGTGCACGTTAAAGAACCCCATGTGATCGAAATTTCCGGAGCCCGCCACTATGACGTATCTCCTAATCATATGGTGGTTTTGGGACGTTAAACCCAACATATCAATCATATCAATCAATTATTTTGGAAAACAAACAATCATATAGAAAAAAATCACATTTTCTATTTGGATAATAATGTGGCGCTAAATATCTATCTTATGCTATTTTGGCTACATTTAGCTTCAATTGTGGCTCCTTTGCAAGTCTACCTAATGGAAAGCCTGGCTGGATTCGACTCGTCTAAAGCAGTTCATCACATAGTACGACTAAAACCGTGAGAGGCGACTGCGCTGGATTCGACTGAAACTTGGCATGACTCCAAATGGCCCGGGCCAGCTGAAACCAAATAGCTTCTCTGTGTATTTCGCCTTGCGTCACTATAGTATAATGTAAATGCAACATCTTAATAATTTTTTTAATTTACATTACTCTCCTTGAGGTTCGGTTATCTTTCAACAAGTCATGTTTACTGCACTCGTACTTGCCATATTCATTTACCGCATACCTCGTTTTATCGTTGTCCTTTTTTGTTGATAGTGCATATCTTGCCGTTAGCAGCAACTATATTAAACGTGCGTGTCTTCTCAATGAGTCTGTCACTGACCATGAAAATCACAACACATGCAACCACGCAAGGGTCGACCGGTCAACAATAACTTGAAGTCTACCACATAGAGACGTTTCACTCGTCGCCTGCCTAAGTGTAAGTGCAAGCCTGCGAGTCAGCCGAGATGTGGTTGCCAAATCAGCAGGGCCTCACCTGAGCCACTCTATATTGCCCTTACCAGCCTCACGAAGCCGGCTTCATTTCTGTGCCACCTGTCAGCGCAGTTAGCCAGTTTTTTTAACACAATTCGTTCTCCTTTTTGCAGCAGCTCTGTTGTTACCTTGAAACGATAAGTACAAGACCGCGTTGATTGGCGCATCATGGGAGAGGCCTTTGCCCTGAAGTGGGCGTAGTCAGCCTGATAATTAAGATAATTATAAGCAGCAGCTTCGCCTATTGGCATTCTCTCCAAGACTTACCGAGCCTCTTCTGCCATCACTTGTGGGATGTCATTTGCGTTACTGCTAGTTTTTAATCTGGTGCTAAACATAAAATTTATAGCTATTTTGGCTGCACTTAGCTTCAGTTGTGGCTCCTTTTTAAGTCTACCCAATGGCAACCCTGGCTGGACTCAAAGCCGTGGTTGTTCCGACAACTGTACAGATCTGTGTAAAACTTTTCCGCTACTTTAACTATCCTGTCTATAACGGTAGCTACATTGTCTTCCTTATCCCTTAGTGTATACACCTGGGGCTGCATTAAGAAAACTCACTTACAAAACATTTTTTGCGCTAGAGAAATTTCGATGCATAAATCTATTCGCCAAACGATAAAAAGGAACGTCGTAAGAGGCAATCGTTGTCACATCGGCCGCTGCAATAAAGCGTGCTGTGACTGCCCGAGAACATGTCAGCGATGGTGATGCATTTGCTATATTTGCTTATGTCAGCGAAAAGTGCTCGTAAGTGGATTCACATAGGAAAACTTTGCGTAAAAACAGCTTGGCTAAAAAAATTCAAAGAGTGGTGCGGACCACCATTAGGAACAATGAGGTTTCTTAGAAACCGCTGCCGCGGCGGTATAGTTTGGTGCCTTCACTCGGTTTGAGTTAATTCGCGCCCATGTAGGGTGGCCGAATGACTCCTGGTGCGTTTTTATTTATTTCGGTGATTGAGTTTCGTGTATTGTTTCTGTTGTGCGCAGTGGATGACATGGACAACCACCGTCGTCCAATAAGTTTAGAGTTGAAGTAATTGAAGAATCCTATTGGGCGTCAATAGAGTAATAATACACATGTAAAGATTTTTGTTAAATGGTCTGTGAACGGTTGGTGCGTGAATGGTCGGTGCATTCGAACGTGGCACAGCATAGGGTCAACCTTAGTTGTTTTGTTATCGTGTTGCGCCTTACCTGATGCACTTAAGATACGACTCGATATAATTGCCTTATTCGTAGAAATTTCCCCCAAAGAGCTTAATAGGAACTCATTTCTAGCACACTATTGGAAATAAAAAAATGTGTGCAACTTTTCAGTTAGCGGTTCACAAAGCCTATTCTGTGGTTGTGCTCTAGCGTACTTCGGTCGGCTCTAACTGTGAAATGAGCACGATCTCTGAAATACAGCTGTCGATACACCTTGAGATGATCTGAAACGGGCGCGTACTTTGTGAACCAAAGCGTATTAGGAGTGTGCGTGATTACGCATGTAACAACAAACAAATCAAACGTTTCCTCCTTATACGTTAAAAAACCGATATGAACCATAATAATATGGCAAACAGTCGGGATAAAATGACCCCAGTAACTTTAAATGACACCAGAAATGTGCAAGCTCTCATAATTCTGGAGCAAACCTTGGCTGAATTCATCCCTGCGACAATTAGCAGCCGTTTACCTTGGCGCACGAATATGATTCGAAAGTAGAGTGAGCCACTGAAATATATGTTGTTCAACGCAGCGACCACTTGACCTGGGAATAATTGCGTTGCGAAAGCGCAACGCTCGTCGCATGCTCTGATCGAAGCAGACGACAAACACGAGCAGATGACGGCTTGGCCAACAGGCGCAGCTTGAGATTGATTGGTTGAAGCAATACTCTCATCATCAGCTCACTCCGTCGTATTGCCAAAACACTTTTTTTCATCTGGCATGCCTGTCGTGTTCTTCATATCGCCCCCCACGCACATAAAGGCAAATATTGTCACGGCGAGAAAAGTGCGCAAGTACTTTTGAAGAGATCTCTTACGTGGTGCGCAGTTGTCGAAAACAACATGACGTCGTAATCAGCGTATCGGTCTGTGTGAATTTTAACGAACGCCTCTCGCTCTAGTTCTTTCACCACTCGACTGGATGTGTTGTGATTACTGCTACTTTTTCGCTCATATTAAGCGGTGTGAAAACCAGCGGCAGTGTGTCGGTGTACGATGACTGGTATGGAAGCCTGTGCCTCGATGTGTTTATAGAGCGAGTTCGTCGCCTGTACATCAACGATAACTAGTACTCGAGAAAGCTGCATTGTGTATTTTTGCGCTGGTAACACTTCATTCACTTCACAATACAGTCTCTCAGTTGAGTGTTGTGAGACATTTCGGGTGGAAACGTTTTAGCACGTTACTTGAGTGACCCCAAGTGCGTAG
The DNA here is from genome assembly GCA_013436015.1 of Rhipicephalus annulatus. Taxonomy (NCBI): domain Eukaryota; kingdom Metazoa; phylum Arthropoda; class Arachnida; order Ixodida; family Ixodidae; genus Rhipicephalus; species Rhipicephalus annulatus. Next base: position 239,359 of record WOVY01001209.1, read on the forward strand.
GGAAACGTATTAACTACGCGCTGTGCTCAATTCTTGCTTCGCAACTGGTTATCCCGTACGCTTCTGTTTTATTGTGAGCTACATTTTAGTGTTGGCAAGTGAAACGATGTTCCTTGTGAACACAGTCGTGGTGTGTTGACGTTTCTAAGACTTGTGGAGAGGCTGGGCTACTGTGATCGAGAATTGAAAGACAGCGTTGATGACTGTTTTGCCCTGCGAAGTTGCGGTGGTGGGGCTTGGCGTTTTTGTTCGTTAAGTCGTCACTTCTTTTTGTGATATTCATAGTCCGAGTGCCGTGATGTGACGAACCGAACATGCGAGATGCTAGATTCTGTTGTGTATCTAAAGTGGGAGAACATAAGAGTTCCTTGTGCCAGCGAGTGCCTGTGAATGTCAAGCCTCCCTCTGGCCCTCAGAAAGAGCAAATATTTCACACGTGCCTTGCCTTGGATAAAGTTGCAGGCGGCCAGTACAGGTGAAATACAGATTCTCGAGTTCGTTTGGCCATCGTTTTTCACGTCACTAGAGCTTTGAAAACAGTGGATCATGGCCAGTTCTTACACTATCTTGATGGACGTACATGCTTGGCCAGCCTTTTATTGCTATGTCATCGGCAGCTTCCAGACTTCAGGTGTTCTTTGCCCGTTGATCCCAGATCACACTTGGTCCTTGATGACACTTGTGTCTACTAAATGCTGCCATCGGCGAGATGACCTTGCGGAACTAAATTTGTTGCTATTCACGTAGTGCGTGAACGTTTCACGTTTTTCAGCCCAGCAGATGTAATGTTTCCCTATGTTAGGTTCAAGCATGAAAAATTTACTACTACTGTTATATGCATACATAAATTATAGAGAGGGGGCAAATACATCAACAGCTTTGCGATTTGATATATTCAATCTCTTGTTTCATTATTAAGATGGGCTTCTCTATTTACCACGTTTGATTGTTTGAACGTTATTGTGAATTTATTTTCCAGGAGCTGGGTTGCACTTGAAAAATTTATGTTATTTGGATAAATTAGATCTATAGACGGTTAGTGCTGTGGTATCACTATACTTCACTAAGACATACATATTGGGGTGTGTAAATCCTACGTGAGGCTTCAGTTTGTTTCAAGGGGGATATAGCATATGTGATCATTTTGACGAAAAGATAGCTCTGCGTTATAGTGAAAGAAGTATTATAAGTGAGTGCTTTTAATGATGGTTTATTATTATATCATTTTTGGCCCATCACAGATCGCAGAATTGGTTAAGGTACCGTGATGCACCAGTTGCACGATCTGGCACATCAAGCCTTCTCATTTCTTAGAGAATCTGTAAAAAAAATAAGAAAGACACGTGCTATCTAAATGTGCAAGTATCTGCCACTGCTGGGACTGTTATCATCCAGCAGACCTGGAAGTGGCCTGCAAGCATGCATGGCAGCCTCACCGGGAATTACTGTGATCTGCCTAGAACCTTTTAGGGCCCAAAAGTGCCTAACGGTTAGTTGCAAGTTTAGTTTTTTTTAATACATACTATTAGGTAAACACCACTTAATGTACACACATTGAAAACCCAGACATGGTTGCTATTGTGAATTCTTGTATTACTCTCACACATATAACTAATTGGACAACAATGGAAGTAAATGGCGAGATAATTTATAATGTTGATAGTGGGAAGCTTGTATCTTATGAATTAAACACTACTCATTTGAGGCTGAAAAGCTGTCACATTTGAACGATCACATATATTTTGATTCTTTATTGAGCTCTAGAGCTTGTGACTACCTCTGTGGATCAAGTGCTCTGGAAGGATATAGGAAGTGGGCGAAAATCGCCTGGCTGTTCACAACTTGCAAGGAGAAAGACATATTGTACAACACTCAGACGACAAAAAGCCGTTCACCGCATCTTTTACTTGATGTAGCCTTTTCTCTCTCAGTTCTGTGGCATGTTGTGTTTCAGCCGAACGTGTTCACCACAATTGCAAAGTGATAATGTTTTCTACAAATTGTAACTGACCTAAGTATGCATTGTTGGTCTCTGAAGGTGACGCTCAGTGTGCCTCGAAGCAATGGCTCCTTGTCGCCATGTCTGTTGCTAGTCTACTTGAGCAGCAGTGCAATGCAACCAGCACCCATGAGAACAAAATGATGGAGCACTCCTTTGGTGTCCTGCACAGGACACAGCATATCCATCCGGCAAGACACTGACATCAATATTAATGGTGAGCGTTGGTGGCACCTGTAGGAACCCGTTGCGTTTCTTGCATATGATTATTTCCGCCAATGCAGCGCATTTTTGAAGGTATTTTTTATTTTGAATAATGAATGTGAGCAACAAGCACACTCATAATCCACAAGTGCTTTGTGTCTTATATACTACCCATTTGCTTCTATACGCTGTATGGTGAACTGGCTATGTTAGATAGCTTTGTATTTATGAACAATATCTTTAGTCTTATAACGCAGTGTAACTTGTGTTCCTTAGTGAACTTATTTGTTGTTGGCTTCCCGCCCCTAGTGTAATGTTGAAATACAAGCTAAGTTATTGGCTTAGTATGCCTGGCAGAAGTTTCATGCTTTCATATGTAACATTGTAGTTCTGCACTTGTATCATAATAAAGTATATTTTCAGTCTTTACTGTTTGTGTGTGTTGAAACTTTCTTTTTTTTATTATTTCTGCAACCTTGTCGTCGGCTTTTGAAATTATGACATATGTAAATATGAGCACATATTAAACATCTCTACACTTTTGCATGTAGCTTGATAGTAACGATGATCTGTATTGTTATAACTTCCAGCAGTAACAAGGAATCAGTTGTTCTACGGTCGCGTACAGTGTATCAAGAACAGAGCATAGAAGACCGACAAGTAGAAAGGGACTGCCAGTGACTGTGTTCGCCTGCTCAAAGTTCACGACAGCAAAAAGAGCACATCTGGAGCAGCTTGAATTGCATACTTAGTAACATTCTGTGCAGCTGCAGTTTGACTTCCTAACAGTTCATTATTCAGCAGTTGCTTTTGCATTTTATCTTTCCAAATAATTGCCCCGCCACGGTGCTGTAGTGACTAAGGTACTCGGATGCTGACCCGCAGGTTGTGGGACCAAATTCACGCTGCGGCGACTGCATTTCCGATGGAGGCAGAAATGCTGCAGGTCTGAGTGCTCAGACTTGGGTGCACGTTAATGAACCCCAGGTGGCCAAATTTCCGGAGCACTCCACTACGGCGTCTCTCATAATCATATGGTGGTTTTGGGATTTTAAACCCCACATATCAATCAATCAATTCCAAATAAATAAAATTTGCATGAGAGTTACCAAGCTATGACACAAATTTAAAGGTTGCTGTAGTGTTAGTGGGCAAATAAATTTGCGCTGAATTTGTTAACATGCATGTTAATCAAAGTGCCTGCGTGTCTCTGCATTTCACTGCCAAAAACCACAGCATCCATCATCAGCAATGGTAACTGTGTTTGCATTCTCTGTAGTACAAGAGGTAAAGCCATTGATGCGGTCATCTTGTACTTAGTCGATACATTCCTTAAGTATACACTCATTTTTACAGCACCAACGATGTCATGTTTGTATAAACTCTGGGAAGTGTTCGTATGTTGAATATTTTATTTGGAAGAAAGAGGATCATCCCTACCCCTAGTATATCCAACACTTGGTTTAGTACTTGTGTATTGTTATCTCCCTGCCTGTATGTCCTTCAACAGTTCACTTCACTGTTCCTGCTGTGTAAGTGTCACTTTTCAATGTAGTATTTGCGTGGATAGGTTTGTTCTTAATGCAATTGTGTACTGTGCAAATGACTTGTTAGATTTGCCGCTTTCCTCATCTTGAAATTAAAAGTATTTATTTCACTTTATATGTAGCTCTAGCATGCAATTACTTATCTTTTTCTATGTCCCCGTACCATTGTTTAGCCCTACAAAGGTACTGGTGTACTCTAATATTGAACCTGGCATCTTAAAACTATTTTGTCAGTAGAAGTAACAACGTTCTTATTACCGTTAATGCTATACTGAGATAAGCTGTGAAAACTCGGTGGTGATGCGTTTATATATCTAACGGTATGAAGGTATTTGTTCTTTTGTTCTTTCATTGTGGTCCCTGTTTTATGCAAATGACATACAAGTACTTTGTAGTGGCATAGTACTAGCTTTGATTTTACACACATGTGCTGAGCAACATTGCAGTTGAGGCCAGAAGCAAAACATACATGCATTGCACTGGAGCATCACCTCACACACTCAGTGTAGGGTCTTTGGTCACTAGTGAACTGAAATTTTTTCAAGCAGATAAACAGACAACTAACTGTATGAGAACTGTGATGATCTGCTAACTGTGAAGCCTTTTTGAAGAGTGTTTTCGGGAAGCAAAATGGGGTCTATAGCTGTCAATATGAACACTGTTTGCACCGAGGAGCTTAGTAGGTTAGACTAGTTTTGTTCATGTATTGTCTAGAATTTCTTTGTGATGTGCCGACTTTTCAGCCTAAGTGTTCTAACATACTTTGCTACTGTGCTGTCAATGAGTCGAGCTATGTAAATAAGCAGAGTAATAATGCAGACATGTACCTAATTGTGATGCACAGGGCCATTTTCTTTGGCATGACATGGTTAATTGCTTTCTCCTTGTGTTTCTTATAAAAACTGCTTGTCACTGGGCAGCAGCAGAAACTACACGTCAAGCTCTTCCAAGATGGTTCGAGAAACGCCGAGCTCAGACATAACAGTGCTGGGGGATTTCTTTCGTAAATTACTTTCTGTACATTCAAATGAGCGTATTAGAATTGTTGTTTTATAGCCGTTCATTTTAATATTTAAACCTCGGCGTATGTATGTATGTATGTATGTATGTATGTATGTATGTATGTATGTATGTATGTATGTATGTATGTATCGTTAAAATGAGAATTCATTTATTATTGATAAGTAAATTTGGTGAGGATTTGGCTGGATTTCTTTCTAGTTCTCTTTCTTCCGAGGCATTGCATATTCAATTTGTTTGCACTGCATAAAAATAAATGCAACCTTAAACAAAATATGTGCATTTGAAAAAGTTGTTTCATCTGCCACCGTACAGTCATGAGCTAAAAACTAGGTAAAATGGAACCAACCAGCAAAATTTAGATTCGAGCATAGCTCCTCTACTCGACATATCTTGTACACATTGCGTTGGTCGATTATATCGATGTCAACATATCCATTCCTATCAGAATAAACAGGCTATCACCCATGGTTGTAGATGTGTGTGATATTTGTGCATATTTTACTACGTGTTGGCAATTACTATTACGGGCAAAAACGTAGCCAAGCTGAATACACGGATTTTGTCCATGCAGCTTTCATCTGTACTGAAGCTGTTGTTAATCAAAAAACTTCGTTTAAAAATTTATTGTTGAAACCAAAAGCAGAGTACCTCTCTATGACCCAAATCAATTTGCCATTGTTCTGTTCCCTTCTAGACCATTGGAGACATTCTCAGCAGAACTCAATTAGCTGCTATAGTTCTTTTTAACCATTGACAGCGATATGTTGAAGCAATACTTTTTTGCAGACTGCGCTCTTTCCTGCCCCCCTTGTTTTTTTTCTTCAAGTTTGTGCAGCAATTCAATTTTTCAAGCATTGACAGCGACATTGCGCTGAAGCGTGCAGGTAGAGAGAGAGAAGACAGGCAGCGAGAGAGAAGACACAAACCACTCTGCTTGTGTCTTCTCTATTTGTCCATTCTCTTTTGCCTTGCTGTATGCAATGATTCCCACCAAATTAGCACGAAAACGTGTCCAGTCAACTTGTCCACAAAAATTAGCTCGCTGCGTGTCTAGATTTTCTTCAACACATCGTGATTACTCACGGCTGGTCGAATATCCAACCACTCGTAAAGTAATATACCTGATATGTTATTGGTATTTCGGCACTGGGCACTCTTGTGATAAGAGGAGGCAGGGGAAAATATTAACCCTAAGTATAAAATTTATGAAGGAGCACAGCACAGCGCTTTTGGGTCAAAAGGGCAGTGAAAGAAAAGAGCAGGAAAGCCACCTTGTCAAGAAATGATTGCCCGCCGCCCCGCGTAATCTCAGGCTGGGCAACCTGCGGCAAAAAAGTGATCGGTGACACTGCGAATCGAACACAATACTTCCTAGATTCTAGTTGAACGCTGTAACTGCTCGTTCACTGCTGCAGTGCTTGAGATGAGAGCTTGCCACTGCAGCATTTACCCCAATGCTAAAATATTGTCAATCTTTCGAATGACGCCAAATGCAAAACGTCCGGTGAAACTTGGTCAGAAATAGAAAAACATAATTAGAATGCATTCGCCTAAGGTTACTAGAAAGTAGAAACCACCGAGTGTGGCTGTATGACCGTGGCCTATTGTACACTGTCGTTCTTAATGAAAGGGAGCACGCGTACGCATGGCCTGCGCTCTGCAGTGGCTGCCTACATCCCCATCAACCGACAGCAAAAGGAAACACGTTCGATTTTCGCGCCATCTGTTGCCGAAAACAGTAATAACGAGTTATGGCTTGTAGACAAGCACTGATAGATTGCACTCTTTCTCTCTGCTCACGCCTGCAGTGCCTAGTTCACTGCCACTATATCAAACGTTGTTCGCAACCCCGGTGCAAGCAGCAGCAATCTCCCGATATCGGTCGCCACACGAGCAATCAGGGAACGTCGTCTAGCAGCGCTTGTCTATCAGCCATAACTCGTTATCTTGCTTGGCCATAGATGACACGAAAAGCGAACTTGCTTTGCTCACTTGTCAATTGATGGTGCTGTAGGCAGCCGCCGCAGAGCGCAGGCCACGCGTTCGCATGTTCCCTTTCATGAAGAACGACAGTGTCATGAAGAACGACGGTGTTTTATTTATATTTTGCCAAATATAAATAAAAGTAAAAAGATATATATCGCCTTATGACAACACTAGTCAGCTATTCTGAATTCACTGTCACTGGTGTCACTTTCACTAAGTCAATACTCAGTTTCTGATTGATTTATTTGTGGGGTTTAACGTCCCAAAACCACCGTTTGATTATGAGAGACGCCGTAGTGGAGGACTCCGGAAATTTGGACCACCTGGGGTTCTTTAACGTGCACCCAAATCTGAGTACACGGGCCTACAACATTTCCGCCTCCATCGGAAATGCAGCCGCCGCAGCCGGGAATCGAACCCGCGACCTGCGGGTCAGCAGCCGAGTACCTTAGCCACTAGACCACCGCGGCGGGGCAATACTCAGTTTCTTTCCATTATCGTTATTTAAATAGTATTTTGCTCCTTAACTCACAACTCTACTAAGTAGCATTGATTCTCACATCTAAAGACAGTCACCCTTCATGTCGCTTTCTGTGTGGCTGTCGCTCCTATAAAACGCGTACTCCGCGCTTATATGCCTTTCAAGCATCCCACACTGTTTTGGGGTAATTTTCCCTGACGTCTGCTGGGCTAGAAAATTGTCTCTAATATCTATCCTTTCGATTTGAGGCTTTCGTGGAGAGGAAACGAGAGTCACTCTCTTTTTTCGTGCTTTTCGTGTGCGCGGTAACGTCTCTTGACTTCAAGACTCTTAAAAACGGCCCTGGTTTTGTTTGCTCACTCAAAAAATAGCATTATATCCACGGGGTGAATGATGGAGAGTGGGGCGAAGCATCCGTCCGTACATTCATTCTTGCTTCCATCTGTCCATGCGTCCGTCTGTGTGACCGTCTGTGCGTCCATCTGCCCGTCCGTGCGTGCGTCTTTTTGTACGTCCACACGTCCATCCATGCGTCTATCCCTGCGTTCATCCATGCTTCCGCCACTGCGTCCGTCCATGCGTGGATCCGTTTGTGCAACTATCCGTGCGTCCGTCCATGCATCAGCCTGTGTGTCCGTTCGTCCATCTAGTCAACACTCCAAGTACCCCCATCTCGCATCTTTTAATTACATATTCCGCATTTAGAAGCACTGCCATTCAGTGAACATTCCAAGGACTAAACGAGAAGTGGCACACGCACACTTTCGTACGGCTTGCGCTTCGTGTCTACTTCCCACCTTTAACAACCTCGAGTTCATGGTATATACTAGTTCACTGTATTCATGGCACTGCGGCCCAACGCTCTCTAAACCTTTCTAAAACCAAGGAGGTTACGCCCGGCGAGTATAACTTAGCAACCCTTTCTTATCAGATAGCGCTCAATGTACATGCCAATGGCTGCTAATGGGGAATGAGAAACGGGAGAATTCGGCTTTTAGTGGACGCGCACGCTGCGAATTTTTTATTGTTCAACAGCACACATGAGAAAACTCCCACCGGCACCACCTTGCAGGTCAAAGCGAAAGACATTTTACGCACAACTACGAGCGACGAACGGGTGCCACTTTAAGGAGCTTCGCTTCTAAAACCGCTAGACGAAGAGGAGGTGTTTGCAGCCCTTAAATCCATCAATTGTGATCGTAGCCCAGGCTCGGATGGTTTGACAGTCGAGTTTTAAGTCAAGTTTTGGAAGGTTTTGGGGGGCCTTTTACCACATTGGCAAACAGGCTTCTCCGTGAGGGGACTCTGTCAGCAACTCAAAGGGGGAGGGGGTGGATAACTCTCCTGTGCAAGGATGAGACGAGACGCACTGACCTGAGAGCCTGGCGGTCCATCACCCTTCTAAACAATGACTACAAGCTCATAGCTAAATGCCTGTCCGTTCGACTCACTCCAGTGCTTAGTCCTGTTTTGGGTCCGTACCAGGCGTATTGTGTCTAAGGTAGATCATGCCAACTTCATGGTTTTGCTATCAGGGACCTTATAGAATGGTCGAATTCATGCAACCTAAGTGGAATCCTTCTTTTTGTCAAGAAAAGACTTTTGATATTATCAGTAATAAGTACATCTTTAAAGTTTTAAAGCAGGCGGGCTTCAGTTCCAAGTTCATTAGCATGGTCAGGGCTCTGTACGTTCGTCCTAGTTCTGCTGTTGTCATACAAGATCACGTTTTGGAGCCTTTCGGTGTGTGCCGTGGAGTCAGACAAGGCGACCCATTGTCACCCGGTCTCTACGTGCTCGCATTTGAGCTGCTCTTGCAGAGGCTTTCTAAAGGCACCAGCATAGGTAGATATCCCCTTACGCCAGGTTCCCCCCCCCCCAGCGGCAATGTTCGCCTGTGCAAATGACCTCTCTATTGTCGTCTCGGACGAGGCAACTGTTTGCACCGTCTTGGAAGTTATAGAGGGGTACTGCTCGGCGAGCGGCGCCAGAATAATTAAGTCAAAGAGCGCAGTAATGTATTTGAACTGCGCTCCCTCCAGTCCACTTCCTGTGCATGGCCTCCCCATAAAGGATCGTCTACGTATATTAGGTTTTCATTTCAAGCCAGATGTCCCGACTACCGAAAACTGGTGGTTAGCAAGACAAAAGCTGACCGACAGGATTGGGGAACTCGATGCCTTGTCTTGTCCGCTTACAATTAGGGCCACAATAATTCGATCACTTTTGTTTAGTTTCCTTACGTAAGTAGGTTCGGTTATGCCAGTTAAGCCTCATACCAAGGTTCTCCTGGAAAATAAACTTTTCATGTTTGTTTGGAGTCGTGCCTCTCCGTTTGTGTTGCGCCCCGTACTGAAGTTGCGTAAGGACGAAGGAGGACTAGGTATTCATGACCTTAGCGTTGTGACCACGGCACTTCACGTTAAATGGAGACGGGTAGCTCTCGATTCAGATATGCTCTTTACTAGAAGGTTTGAATCATACTTTCTGAGGACGTTGCTGAGGCTGTACTCACCTGGGGCATTTTCGAATTCGGTGCCTCGGGCGGGAACGTTTTCTGCCTTCTATGCAGGGGCCGCTTCTACTTTGGCACATCTTCAAGAGGTCGACGCCGAGATAGATTTAGTTTCGATCGAACTCTGCGAGTTAGTTGATAGACTGACCACGGAATTACCTGCAAACTGTGTAGAATTTGACCTGTCCCACCAAAGTCCTAACTGGTGGTTCATTACTGCCAGTTTCCTGGACCCAAGCGCGCTACATATCACCTGGCCAGAGTGTGCCTGCCCCTAAAGTTCAGGCCCTTCCCGAAAATTCCTCAACGAGGAACGTGCCCCTTTTGTGGCACTATGGAGGACCTGGTTCACGTGTTCTCCAAGTGCGCACTACCAGCTGCCCTCCATCGAAGAATAGATAGCTTGTTTGGCCACCCATGTGTTCCTTTCAACACCATTCGTTTTCTTCATCCCCTGTCGAGACAAACGGCTAAGCAGTACGTGCTTCTGCTTGCTGAGTGCTCCTACCAAGTGTGGGTGGCACGGTGCTGTGCTGTCTTTGATGGGAAGCAACCCGGGCTTCACGAAGTGCTCGCAAAAGTACGGAAGGAAGTGTGGTTCGTTCTCCACCGAGAGTGGCAGCGCCTAGGTGCAAAGAAGTTTTATGAGACGTGGCACCGTCCGGCAGTGACTTTTAGTCAGTCAGGAGGGCAGATAACTATCAATTTTTAATGATGGCGTTCTCTAATGTTTCACGACTAGGCCTAGTGAGCCCGTCGCTCCCGGGTTTGGTTTGTGTGGTTGTTCACCGGAGCTTTGCATGTGCTAAGGTGATCCTATCGCCTTGTCGGGCATTACCCGCAAGGTCCGTGTTGGCCCCTCCTGCAGGCTCGGCGACTCTACTCACCGAGGCGGAAGGTGGCTCCTTTCCTCGAGAAGGACTAAGCCGGCTTTCAGTCGTGCTGTTTTCCCTGGGTACGTTTGGTTTGCGGGCAGCGGCATTGGCCTCTGCACCAAATAGTAGTCGCGTAGACCCCACAGGACGAATTGTGTCTCAACGCGCCCTAGTGGTGAGGAGACGGGCCGTGACCACAAAGCGCTTCACGCCGAGCGATCTCATCCGTCCTGAGGGGACGTCGTCGCTGGCTTTCAGCTGCACGATAGTGGGATGGCACGGGCACTTTGGTTGTGGTGACTGAAGTTACCACGACCAAGGGCAGTCCCGCTGCCACGTGTTTGGGTACGTCCGCTTTGCGTGTGGTGTCGAGAGCCACCGTGCCGAAGGGTAGTCCCTGTGTCGAGTCTCGCTGGGCCCTAGCGGTCAGGAGACAGGCCATGACCGCCGCGCATCCCACGCGCTGTGATAGCCCACCTTGCCAGGGTACGTTTACTTCGTGCGCCACGACCGAAGTTGCTTCGCCGAAGGGTAGTCCCTTTGTCGGGCCTCCTTGGCTTGTACGCCGGGAGGCAGGCGCGTCTGTTTGGCGCCTGGCGCCGAACGGTAGCCCCCTTGCCAAGGCATGGCCGTCTGCCCGAAACAAAACGCCCCCCCCCCAAATGACCCTGGGGGGAGGAAGTGCCGGGACAGACGTAGGATGATGATGAGTTGATGAGTTAAGTGTGACTCTGGAACAAAGTGCTTCGGCGCCGCGTCTTCTTCCTATCTGACGACGGCACGAAATAACTGCGCCGTGTTCTGTGAAAATCATTAGCACTGAAACACCTTTCGACGAGTATCCCTCGTTTGCATAGATACATATCTAAGCGTAAGTGTATGCACGTTGCCCCGCCGTGGTGAACTATTGGGCTAATGTACTCGGTTGCTGACCCGCAGGTTGCGGGATCGAATTCCAGCTGGGGCGGCTGCATTTCCGATGGAGGCAGAAATGTTGAAGGCCCGTGTGCTCAGATTTGTGTGCATGTTAAAGAAGCCCAGGTGGCCGAAATTTCCGGAGCCCTCCACTACGGCGTCTCTAATAATCATATGGTCGTTTTCGAACGTTAAAATTCACATATCAATCATCATCATCAGCTTATGCACGTTCTCCCATTCGTGCTTTATCAAAATGATGCGGTGCATGTAAATTGCGCTCACGATTTGGTTTGATTATTTCAGTTTTATATTTCTACAGAATTCGTCCGCAGACACAAAAGCCGATCCTGTGTCATGTAATAAGAATATTGTAAGAAAGGCAACCTTTTACGTCTAGCTAGAAAACATCCTTACGTGCACCATTATACCGTGCTTGATTACACCGGATTAGTTGAGTAGCAGCGCAGCTTCATTCAAATGTAAGGTAACTGGCCGCGTTAAACAGGAGAAGACATTTGGGGCAGATTTCAAGCATTACATACATCGATTTTTGCGTGGTTTTATTAATGTAGTGCACCTGCAGTGTTGTTCACTTGTACTTGGCGAGATGGTGCTTGGATTAGCCTAAGGCCATTCAGCATTTTTTTGAGCCATGGTCATTGATGAAACGCAAGCGCTTCACTTTGCAAAGCACGCCAAGACGTCTATTACAACGCGGCATTGCGTAAGCGCTGTAGAGAGGCACTTGAAAATGGAAGCTGAGATGCAACAAATTATTGGCTATTAGCTTATACTCTTTAGGCTAAATTGGGACGTTAAACCCCATATGTATTTATGCTAGACGTTTTTCGTGCTACCTTGCTATTATCGACCCAGACCTCTTTCTTTCCTTGTCGTTTCATCGGCTATCGGATGTCCTTCCTGCCCTCTTAAGTACCGAATAAGTTAAATTTGTACCCATGCTATTGTAATCCCTCGAGATAACATAATTCTTGGCTAAGAAAGTGTGTAGTCAAGGAAAAGCTTTGTAAACAGGGTCCTGGTTTTTGCGTATCCCATTTTTTTTCTTCACCACTTCGATGCTTCCTCCATTCTTTAAAACATGTTACATTCTCTTCAAGGTATACATTGTTACATCGGATGCCTTACATTTAATAACCAACTTCGGAGCTTCTACCAGTTCAATTTTGTCTGTTTTGTTCGAAGCTTGCATGTTTTGACCTTTCTTATTAAGGTTCTTTGTTTCTTGGGGCAGCCTGCTAGCATTCTATCCAACTGTCATACCTCCAACTTCCACTGCACACACCGTAATGACACTCGTCTGATTATCATTCACTGCGTCAGCGCTAAGGCTGTTTCCCTTCGTAAGAACCGAATATCTATTCTGAAGCTCTGTTTTTGGTGGATGTTATAACAAATTATCTTAGTTTTCCCAGCGCCCACCGGCGGAAGAAAACATCTGGCTGTCATTCAGGCCGATCATTGCGCCTGAATCGCCTAACACTAACACGGGTATTTGAAAACTGAACAATAAAATTTTATCGTATCCACTAGAGTATATGATGTGCCGTTACTAAAGCAAATATCGTCTTTTTTTTCACCCGTGGCTCTTGACGAAGGCACAACGCTAACGCTAATACTGACATAAGGAGCAATCCGGTACAACCAGCTGTATAAGACAGAAAATAGGTAGTAGTTGAAGACGACAAAATCTGACTCCTCCTTTCTCAGATTACCACAAATACGAGAATAGTTCAGCCCAGCTGTGAATGGCAACTATCATCTGAAAAAGAAGTTTTTTCACCAGTGCCCCAGCTTCTTCCCACGGCAAATTATGTAAACTTCACGAGTTGTTATTGCCTTTTCGGATCATGTACTTGGTCTGTTCAGCGCCATCTATTTGTCCCTTTCCCCGTCGTTTGGGTAGGAGCGTCCAAAAATAGCTGAAAGAAAAGCCTATTCGTCTTTTCGTTGCGGCTATACCAGAATACGGGTATCGACTGTTGATATGATGATATCGGCTGCGCCCTACTCTATGTCATGCTATTTATAGCAGCTGCGAATGTAAATGGCGCTGTCACCAATATTTTTTCGTGAAAGAAAGATTCACAATTGAAAGGAAAAAAGAAAAGATGTCTCTCGTATACAATATCAATTTCCTCGGCTAGAGTAAGGCCGGAATAGGAAACCTTTTCTTCAAGATACTAGTCATTCATGCACCCAAAAAGGCTGAATAATTCGATGCAAAATCTCGTGTCAAGTTACATTCTTGATATCACTGGTGCTTTCACAGAAACCTACATTACGGTAAGACCCTACAACCAAGCACTTTTCAAAACAAACGTTGCTGGAGTTGTTTGGGTACTGACGCATATTTGTGTATATTTACCTTGGAAATAGCGTGGTGTTTCATAGTATTTGTTGAGATTTCAATGGTGAAGTAGCTTGTACCAAATTTTGGTATGCATATATGCCAAAAGCAATAGGCCAGTGCTTTTTCTCTTTTCAATGTCCTATGTAAAACAATTAACATGAGATCATGAGGCACAAAGCAAATGTGACAACATTAAACAACAAAAATATACGCCATTTTGTGCAAAGAACGAGTTGTTCTTTATTTTGCACGCTCATCAAGTCCTAATTGAAAGCCCAGGGTTTAATACAGAGGCAAAACAAAACTGTAGTGAAAATAACAACAACACCGAAATACCTAATGAAAACGAGGAAGGACTGTTCCCAAGCACTGACGCTTGCCACACATTCCAGCTTAAAATTTTACTTTTCGGCCATTTGCAACACGTAAGGATGTTTGTGACAGCCGTTAAATGACTTGATATCTGTGACGTGCCTGTTGTGTTTTGTTTTTGCTTATTAAGCCACAACCAACGGCTTCAACTATATGAGGTGGGGGGGTAGAGGGTGTTTGTAATACTCTTATGACGCTGTAAAAGTAGGTGAAACTCTAAACTTTAAAATTAACAATAACGATATGTTAGTTTTATTATGAGAAGGTGGCACTGAGTCGTCATACTAAATTAAGTGCGCAGAGACCATCAGTCATAGAACAGAATTTCAGACAAACATGTGTAAAGCATAATAAGAGAGGTAAAGGGACACTGTGACCAGGTAAAAATAGCCAATTGCATGCTGTCATAGCACACAAAATTAGCTGTCAAGTAAACATGCGAGAGAAACATTACAGCAGACCTCTCCAATCAGCTTGGACATGGCGATATGAACAGACGTCTATATGTATATATGTATATATATATATATATATATATATATATATATATATATATATATGTGTGTGTGTGTGTGTGTGTGTGATGTATGAAGCGATGGTTAGGAGAAGTAGATGACGAAGAAGAAGTCAGAGTAGAATAAACATGGGGTATGAGCCAGGCCACGTCGCCCGATCATCATAGCGTCACACGAGTCGACAGGATGAAGACCTCCCAGCCACTTCATCAGTGTTTCATCATCGACGCAGTTCTACACAACACGCCCTGACCATACATCCACTAGGGAATCATCTCCATCCGCACACAGCGACCAGCACCATGACAGAATCATCGACCGGCCTTCCCATCCCCAAGTACACCGGAGCAGCGGACGATGGACCTGTACAGGACTGGTTCGACCTGTTCGAGTTCCACGCTACCGCTGCATCTTGGTCGGAAAGGGAAATGGTTAGGAACTTCAGTGACTACGTCACCGGTGAGGCATTTGAATTTTACCTCACCCACATATTCGACAACGATGAGTCTTGGCAAAAGATAAAACGAGAAATGATCGTTTGGTTTAAAATATACGATGACGGGTACGACGAAGACTTGCTTGTAACCCACCATCCACAGACAACTGCACTCAGTCGTCAATTCTACAGGCAGTCTTCAACCATTCGAACGCACAAGATTCGACCTCTGACAAAAGACGAAGTAGCACACGAGTTCAGTGGCAGATGACAACGCGTATTTTGGGAAAAACACAGCCATCGAGCGCGCCTCCCTTCTGCACGAAAGTCGGTATTTGCGAAGTCATTGCTTCAGCATATGACCCCAGACGTTGCCCAACCACCTGATGCCGTTCACTCTTGGATCGTCTGGCATACGTGGTCCACCACCTGGGTTTTCAGCACGTGGTTCTTCAAGCACTCCTAACGCTCACCACTTGCCTTATAAGGACGCCTTGCTCATGGTAGTCCAGCTGACGCATGAAGAAAATACCGAACAATGTCATGACTACTCGAAGATTGAAAATCCTGGTTTTACATCACTTCGCTCTTTCGTCGCTCACAACGTCCACCTCGCGTCACACACGCCCACTACGGTCGGGATAGAGCTTCGGAACTCCGAATATACTCAGCCAAGTCCAGGGCCAACCGTCCACATTCATGCATCAGAGCAGCTTGCCTCTAAAGTTGCGGACACAGAGAAACAGCCCCAAGTAAAATCTTACCAAACCAAGCCTCTCGCAGCGTCACCGTCGAGTTCACAGCAACCCGACAGCCCAACAAACACAGGAGGCTCGGAAGGATCAACTCCGAAGCTCTGCCCTGTGCCAGGAACGCCCATCAAAAATGGCCTTGCAACAGCCTCAGCAGATTTTTCTGCCAATTCTGGCACACTATCTTCATTGCCTGACTCAAATCGCGGCACCCTAATAAGTATCAACTATTTGCTGGTCACGTCGACCGACAAAGAAAAGCGGGCTCATGGTTCCAAAGGAACTCCACCTCGTCAGACAGTGCAACATCAGCAATGCCAACAAAAGCAACAAGAGGAACCCCAACAGCTAAAACGCCCACACCAACATCGGCAACGAACAATTAAAATTACATCGCGAGGATACTTGCGGCCTGAAGAGTGTCGTGATTAACATACACTAAAGAAAAGACTGATTCCGCATCTGAGCTATTTTCGCAGAAAGAAAAGCCAAGGAACTTTTCCGCACCAGCGTTCAAGATTGCGCCTTCGGTCTGAACATCTGCGTCTTCACTATAGTAAACTCCCCAAGAGCCACAAAACAACCCCTTGCGCTCTGCAGGAACACAAGCAGCGCCTAATCAGCCACAATCAACGGGCGCGCAAATTGCATGCATGACGGTTGTATGACCCACGACAAAAAATGCGACGCCTACGAAACATTCAATCCTGCAAAGCGTTCCAACCTCGTTCGTTCTTTGCAAGAATACCGGCTGTATTTCCATCTGTTTCCACGTCCAAAGCGTTTTTGTGTTATCCAGGACGCAACCACCAGCCTCGCCCACCAGAACTCCTGCGTTAACCGGACTGCTGCACTTTCCCCTGAAGTCTTTGAAAGTTCACGGAACTCCCTGGAGCATAGAACCAATTGTGAATTTTTGACATTTGTAACTTTTTAACCTCTACTTGTTAACTTTTTCTTGTTCGTAATCCATGCCTTCTTTCGGGGGGAGGGGGAATCGTGTGACGTATGAAGCGATGGTTAGGAGAAGTAGATGAGGAAGAAGAAGTCAGAGTAGAATAAACATGGGGTATTAGCCTTAGCCAGGCCACGTCGCCCATTCATCATAGCGTCATATATATATATGTATATATATATATATATATATATATATATATATGTGTGTGTGTGTGTGTGCGTGTGTGTGTGTGTGTGTGTGTGTGTGTGTGTGTAACGTAAGAGGGTAGCGATGGTTGGGAGAAGTAGAGTAAGATGGAATAAAGATGGCGTATGAGCCAGGCCACGTCTTCCAGTCATCATAGCGTCACACGAGTCGACAGGATGAAGACCTGGCCACCGCTCATCAACCTCACATCATTCACGAAGCCAGCGGCAGTACAGATCAACTGAATATCGACCTCAGAAGAGGTGATCTCAGTCGCATGCAGTTACCGGCATTATGACAGAACCATCAACTGACCTTCCCATCCCCAAGTACACCGGAGCAGCGTACGATGGACCTGTACAGGACTGGTTTGACCTGTTCGAGCTACACGCTGCCGCTGCATCATGGTCGGAACGGAAGTTGGTTACAAACTTCAGTGACTACGGGACTGGTGAGGCATTCAAATTTTACCTTATCAACATCTTCGACAACGACGAATCGTGGCAGAAGATCAAAGAAGTGATGATCGCCCGTTTTAACGACTACAATAAGGATCTCCTTATTACCAATCTTGTGGAGACAATTCCACTCAGCCGTAACAGTTCCCGCTCTCTCCTTAAAAGACATGGCTTTGCATCAGGTTTCTCTTCTGCTCGAAAATTTGCAATTTCCAAATCGTTGCTTCAAGATATGACAGGAGACGTTGCTCACCCTACTGCTGCCCAGCATGCTTCGTCTCGCATACATGGTCCACCACCTGGCCTTCTACCACGCAGCTCTTCTAAGGATCCTAATTGGCGCTATTCGTGTCATAAGGACGTCTTGTTCACGGTAGACCAGCTGACGCATGTGGAAAATACAAAACAACACCATGACGACTCGAAGAGTGAAAGTCTGTCTTCACGCATTGGAGCAGCTTACTCCCCATCTCACACACATTGCCCACCTCCTTGTTTTCCATCACTTGGCTCTTTCGTCACTCACACGCCCACTACTATCGGGATAGAGCTGCGGAACTCCGAATATACTTTGCCAAGCCCAGGGTCAACTGTCCACATTCATGCATCAGAACCGCTGATCCCCAAAATTGCGGACACAGAGAAACATCCCCAAGTGAAATTTGACCAAACCAATCCTTTCGCAGTTTTGCCGTCGAGTCCCCAGCAACCTGAGAGCCCAACCAACATAGGAGGCTCGGAAGAATCAACTCTCAAGCACTGCCCTGTGCCAGGAACGTTCATTAAGAATGTCGTTGCAAGAGCCTCAGCAGATTTTTCTGTCAATTCTGGCGCACTATATTCATTGCCTGACACGAATCGCGACACCCTAACTAGTATCAGCTATTTGCTGGTCACATCAACCTACAATGAAAAGCGGGGTCATGTTTCTGAAGGAAGTTCACATCGTCAGATTGTGCAACATCAGCAATCGCAACAAGGAGATGTTCAACAGCATAAACGGCCACGACAACAAGGACAACGAAGAACTAAAGCCACATCACAAGCACACTCGCTGCTTAAAGAATGTCGCGAACAACGGCCACTACAGAAAAGAATGATTCCGCATTTGAGCCATTTTCGCAGAAAGAAAAGCCAAGGAACTTTTCTGCACCAGCGTTCAAGATTGCGCCATTCGGTCTCAACATCTGCGCCATCACCATAGAAAACTTCCTAAACGCCACAAAACAACCGCTTGTACTCTGCAGGAACACAAGCAGCGCCCAATCAGCTACGATCAACGGGCACGCAAAGTGCATGCACGGCGTTTGTGTTACTTACGGCGAAAAATGCGACGCAAACAAAACTTTCGATCCTGCAAGGCGTTCCAACCTCGTTCATTCTTCACGAGAACGTCGGCTGCGTTTTAATCTGTTTCCACGCTAAAAGCATGCATATGTTGTCCAGAGCGTAACAGCCAGCCTCGCCCACCAGAGCCATGCTTGATAACCCCGGATTGCTGCCCTCTCTTGTGAAGTCTGTGTCATCTTACGGAACTTCAATTTGATGTGAAACTACAGCCCATTTGTACATTTTCGTGTTCTAAAATTGCTTGTTCATCATGTAATGTAATGTGTAACGCGCGAATTCTTTCGGGGGGAGGGGGAATACTGTAACGTAAAGAGGTAGCGATGGTTGGGAGAAGTAGATGATGTGAGATGAAATAAACATGGCGCATGAGCCAGGTCACGTCTCCCAGTCATCATAGCATCACACACACACACACACACACACACACACACACACACACACACACACACATATATATATATATATATATATATATATATATATATATATATATATATATATTGTGTAAATGCAAGGTCAAAAGCGGTGGCAGCGTCGGTACAGAGGCAGCAAGAGCAGGACCAGTATACGGGCAGCGTTGCAGCAGGACCCAGGCAGCCTTAGCTCGCGCCTCGCGCCAACGTGTCGATGTCGCTGCAGTAGCGGGCATTCCTCTTCACTAAATTTCGTCCCCCGTCGGGAAAGGAGCCATCCTGGCGACTCACGGAGAACAGAGTCCGAGCGGATCGTAATAAGGTGTCAACCGCTGTTTCACGATCGGTTTCACGACCCCGAAATCGCTGGTCTGTGGATGGCGTAATAGGTTCGACGATGTAGTTAACAGGTGAAGTCTGCGAGACAATGTGGTAGGGCCCCTGGTATTTTGAAACAAGCTGTCAGGAAAGGCCTGTAACAACAGCGGGAACCCAAAGCCACACAAGAGTGTCCGGAACAAAGTTAGGGTATGGCTGGTTATCGTCTCGTCGAGATTTTTGTCTCTATTGGTCGATGGTTGTAAACAACTGGGCGAGCTTACGGCATTCCTCAGCGGAGCGGGCTGCTTCAGAGATAGGCGCAGACTCGGAGGAATCGGGGTGGTAGGGTAGAATGTTATCTAATGTGGTGGAAGGGTCTCGGCCATATAACAGAAAAAATGGAGAAAAGCCCGTAGTCGTCTGTGGAGCAGTGTTATATGAGTACGTCACAAAAGGCAGATTGAAGTCCCAATCGGACCGGTCTGAGGCAACATGCTTAGATAGCATGTCCCCTAGGGTATGGTTCAATTTTTCCGTCAATCCATTCATCTGCGGACAGTCGGCGGTGGCAGTCTGGTGAATAATATGGCATTCGGCAAGGAGTGTGTTGATGACTTCAGAGAGGAATACACGTCCTCTGTCGCTGAGAAGTTAACGTGGTGCGCTGTGACGGAGAATAAAGTTCCACAGGAGAAATGATGATACGTCGCGTGCCGTGGCAGCAGGTAAAGCGGCTGTTTCTGCGTATCGCATCAAGTAGCCGACAGCGACAACGATCCAACGGTTTTCGAAAGCCGTGAATGGAAGAGGCTCATACACATCGATTCCAACGCGGTCGCAAGGCCTGGCTGGGCAAGGATTGGCTGGATCAGACCAGAGGCGTGATGAGGGAGAGCTTTGCGTCGTTGGAACTACGGGCATGAGTGAATGTATTTGCGCACAAAGGTGTACATGCCTCGCCTATAAAACCGGGAGGAAAGCCGAGCGTGTGATTTGAAGACGCCCGCATGTGCGCACTGAGGTTCAGCGTGAAAAGCTTAACATATTGCAGCACGAAGATGGCAAGGTATGACGAGTAACCACTTTTGGCCGTCGGACTACTTGTAATTCCTGCGATAAAGGAGGCCTACATGGACCTCAAAGTGAGCCGCTTGACGACGCAACATTCGAGAAGATGGAGAAGTCGACGGGTCTGAAAGGAATTGCAGAAGAGTGCTGATACAGTCATCCTTACGTTGCTAAGACGCCATGTCGCAGTTTTCTGGGAACGCAACCATTTCATCAACGGCAGTTAGACATGCAGAGCTTTCGGAGGATACAGGTGAACGTGATAGTGCGTCGGCATCATAGTGTCGTCGGCCAGGCCTGTAGGCGACACGCATGTCAAACTCTTGCAACCTCAAAGCCCAGCGAGCTAAACGGCCGGAGGGGTCTTTCAATGTGGATAACCAGCAAAGCGCTTGGTGATCGGTGACTACGTCGAAGGGGTGACCTTATAAGTATGGTCTAAACTTATCTAGAGCCCATATTATTGCCAGATACTACTTCTCTGTCACAGAATAGTTCTTTTGCGCTTTGGTGAGGGTACGGCTTGCGTATGTGACTACGTACTGCTGGAATCCCGATTTGCGCTACGCGAGCACGGCCCCGAGTCCAACACTTCTGGCATCAATGTGTACCTCAGTCGGAGCAGTCGGGTCAAAGTGACGCAAGATTGGCGGCGAGGTTAACAGGCGGCGCAACTTTTCGAAACCATCGTCACTGGTGGGTGACCAAGCGTAACTTTTCGAGTCACTGCGCAGAAGTTCAGTCAAGGGGGTGGTGATCATCGGAAAATTCCGAAAAAAGCGGTGGAAATATGAGCAGCGACCAAGAAAGCTGTGCAGATCCTTCAGAAACGCAGGTTTAGGGAACTCTGCAACTGCCCGAAGCTTGGCGGTGTTAAGAAGAATAACGTCTTTAGAGACATGGCCGAGAATGGTGAGCTGACTTGCGCCGAAGCGGAATTTCTTCAGGTTAAGCTGAAGGCCGGCGTCAGTTAGGCACTGCAGTACTTCATCGAGCCTGCAAAGATGCGTTAGAAAATCTGGTGAAAATAAAACTACGTCGTCCAAGTAGCACAGGCATGTTTTCCACTTCAGGCCACGCAAATATTGTTCATTATCCGCTCGAATGTTGCGGGCGCGTTGCAAAGACCAAAAGGCATGACCCAGAATTCGTAAAGGCCATCAGGTGTGACAAAAGCAGTCTTAGGCTGATCTTCAGGTGCCAGAGGGACTTGCCAGTAGCCACTTCGTAGGTCAATAGAAGAGAACTACTCCGCACCTTGGAGTCAGTCAAGAGTATCGTCGATTCTTGGTGAGGGGTAAACGTCCTTTCGAGTTAATTTGTTAGGACAGTGGTAGTCAACACAGGATCGGATTCACCCGTCCTTCTTCTTAACGAGAACAACTGGAGATGCCCAAGGGCTATTCGAAGGCTGGATGACACCACGCTTGAGCATGTCAGCTACTTGGTCATCGATAACCTGGCGCTCGGTTGCGGACACGCGATAGGGTCTTTGACGCAATGGCGCATTGGTACCCGTATATATGCGGTGACACACAGTGGACGTGCGGCCGAGGGGAGTATGCTGGCAGTCCAAGGAAGAACGAAACTTGTCAAGCAGTCGTAGAAGCTAAGCACGTTGCAAAATGGTTAAAGTGTCGGCTATGAAGCTGCTCACTACGTCAGGCCTAGTAGTCTGCAGCGAAGAGGCACAGGTTACTCCGGCGACTTCGTGTTCGGCGGCAGGACCAGTCGGCATGTCGACAATTGCAGAAGGATCGAGACTCTAAACCCACCCGACGCACTCACCCCGAAGTAGTGTTACAGGACATGAGAAGAGGTCTACTGACGCTGTCATGAAGTTCTGGAAGGGCATTAGGTAGCGGCGAAAGAAAAAGGCAGATGGCGTGAAAAGGGCACTCGACTCGGCGAGCGAGTTGCAAGACACCATGGTAAGGGCAAAAAAGTGCGTTGGTATGATGACATCTTCAGCAACAAATAGTTTGACCCAGATTTCAAGAGCATCATTTAACGGAGCGTAGCCAAACACATTAAATGCCACCTCAGCGCTAGAGCAGTCGATGACGGCCTTATTAGCGGAGAGAAAGTCCCAACCCCAAATGAGGTCATTGGAGCAGGAATCCAACACTAGCAATTCAACGACATAGATGAGGCTATCAATCGTGATGCGAGCAGTAAGGCAGCGGCCGTCGTGACATGCTCTGCGCTTGCTGTACGAAGTGATATACTTGCTATTGGCGTCATAACTTTTTTCGAGCAAGCGGCAGAGTCTGGCACTGGTCACTGAAACTGCGGCACCAGTGCCGACAAGAGCGAGCGCAGCGACGCCGTCCACATATACGTCGAGAACATTCGTTGGGGAAGAGAGAGGCCTTGGTCTTTTCGCGGGTGACGCAGTTCCTGCCTCTTGAATAGCGGCAATTAGTTTTCCCGCTCTGGCAATGAAGGACGACGACGCATCGGCGATGTCGAGTGGTGGCTAACAGGAGGGCAGTGGTCGCCGTACGATGACATCTGGTCAGGGGGCTGAGAGCCTGTGAACGAAGGGCGCCGTGGCCCATAAGGGGCAGGTTTGAAGCTCTGGTGGTAGCTCTGGTGATACATAGGGACGCGTCGACGGCATTGTCGCGCTATGTGGCCAGGTAGGCTACAGGCGAAGCATAGTGGCCGATTGTCGAGTGTACGCCATTGTCCACTACTCTAAAGAGACCTAGGCTGAGCGAACCGAGGCGTGGGTCGCGGCGGCAAGGCTGATGGCAGTGACGTAAAAGACTGAAGAGTAGGTCGAGCGGCCACTTCAGCATATCTTAGAGGTGCATTTACCACGCCACAGGCAACAGGGGTTGGCAATGGTGAAGTGTCACGGGCAGATGGCAGAGCCACGCAAATTTGCTGCTGGATGGCCTGGCGAATGTTTGCTGGCAGAGGTGACGGTGGTTAGCCGGCTGTTGATAGCAGCGATAGCTGACAAGCGACATCAGCAGGAACAAACTCCTAGATCTACGATAGCAGGGACTCAAGGTCAGAGGTGGTGGTTAGGCTTGAGAGCTTGTCATCTGGGACGTTAGGGCATCGCGTCAGAAGACGGTGTCGTTGGAGCTCGTCGAAACTTTGACGAAACTTGATGAGCTCAGGGACTGTGACAGGGTTCTTCAAGAGCAGCATTTGAAAGGCGTCGTCGGAAATTCCTTACATGATATGTCGTACCTTGTCAATTTTCACCATCGTCGGCTCGACACGCCGGCAGAGGTCGAGGATGTCCTCAATGTAGCTCGTGAATGTCTCGACAGTTTGTTGGGACCGGCTTCGTAGGCGTTGTTCTGCGCGAAGTTTGTGCACCCCAGGGCGTCCAAAAACATCTGCGATGGAGGCTTTGAAGGTCGTCCAAGTTGGGATATCCGCCTCATGGTTTCTGTAGCATAGCTTGGCAATATCCGTTAAATAAATTATCACGGTACCAAGCTTCACGGGATCGTCCTATTTATTAGTAGCACTGGCCCGTTCGTAAGATTCCAGCCACTCCTCAGCGTTTTTATCGTCGGTACTGCTGAAGATGTCAGGTTCTCGCAAGAGCTGGGCACCGGGACAGCCTCTGCGTGGCGAAGCCGGTGGGGCGTGAAGACAGCGTCGTCAGGCATGACGAACGGCACCTTTCGGCGACGCATTTCCAGAACTGGGGAAGACCGCAGCACTCTCCACCAAAATATAATGTAAAAGCAAGGTCAAAAGCGGTAGCAGCGTTGGTAAAGAAGCAGCAAGAGCAGGCCGAGTATACGTGCAGTGTCGCAGCAGCAACCAGGCAGCCTTAGCTCGCACCTCGCGCCAACGTGCTGATGTCGCTGCAGTAGGGGGCATTCCTCTTCACTACAATATATATACGAGATCTAACACACACTAATGCCAAGGAATGTATAGGGGAAAATATTCGAACCAATGTAATGTAAATAAAAAGAAAGAAAAGTGGTTGAAAAAATAACTAGCCGTAAGCAGGAATCGAACCTACGACCTTTGAATAACGCGTTCGACGCTCTAACCACTGAGCTATCAAAGCGGCCAACCCCCCCCCCCCCGGCCACTCTATGGGGTTTATATGTGAATTTAAACGTGGGAGTGTCGAGATCATTTGTAGCAATAGCGGCGAGTGTAGAATACCGTTTCAAGAGCCTGTGTGGCGTCACGTAGCACGTGAACTTATTACGAGCGGGCAGCTGACCAATAGTCTCTCGTATACAACCTAACGGCACCAAGTCTGCCAGTACGAGACCCTCGTTAATCAGTAAGAGGAGAAGTGTATACCTAAGGGCTCGTTTTTTCGTGTTTTGACACATTAATAATGAGATCTAACAGACAGTATTGCCAAGAAATGTTTAAGGAAAACTATTAGAACCAATGTAATGTAAATAAAAAGAAAGAAAAGTGGGTGAAAAACTTGCCGTGAGCAGAAATGGAACCTACGACCTTTGAATAACGGGCTGGAGGGATGGCCGCCGTGATAGCTCAGTGGTTACAGCATCGAACGCTTCGTACCTAGATCCACCTCAGTCTCGTCAAAAGACAATGTTGGTGGAATGCGTCGACATGCATATCTAAGGTGGTAGGACGTCCAGTATGACGTGGGCCGATGCTTCCAAGTGCTCTAACGTTGGCGAGCATGGGTGAAGCTTTTGCCATCAATATGAATGGGAAATGGTCTCCGCCATAGGAATGTAGGTTTTGCTATCAGATACAGAGGCAGAGACACAACAGCGCTTTATTCTGGTGTTTGTACCAGGCCTAGCCGTGCGGCTTTCTGCCGGTGACTCGCAGCGCACAGTTGCAGCCTCGAGGCGGTGGCCCTCCTAACCTTCGTCCTCATTGGAGGTCAAGTTGAACTCGCTGGAGGTAAAAGGTATCCGGCCGAAAGCGGAAATAAGGACTGCACTTCATTCTAAGAAGGCTGCCTAACGCCTGCGTACCTGTGTCACGCCACTGCAGTTGCAGAAACATGGCTCATGGCCACCGACAATATTTGCGGCTACATCCAGGCCTCATGCGCTGCTAGAGCGTCGACTGTCGCCACCCATCTTCGGCGTCGTTCTGGAGCCCTTAGCATTCTAGTTGTTCACCCACCGACGGTTGGGCGGCAGGATAAAATGGAGAGATTGTCAATGCGAAGCAGCTCAGCTGGTGTGAGAGCTGCTTGAGGGTACACTGGAGCTCTCTCTGTCGCTCATCTGAGCTGGCCTCAAGGTTGTGCAAGAAGGCTACTTCTAGCATAGCGTTGATGGCACGCAGTTGTGGCACGATCGCAGGAAAGAGTGGAGAGCTCAATGGCCTCAAAGCACCAACCGTGATGCGGAGTTGCGAGTTGGCACGGTGGCCCATGGCGGAGCCTTCAGGTTCTCCGAACGCGGAACCAATCACGACGTCAGAGGACCACGAGATGATAACTGTGCTCACCGCGACGGGATCCCTATCAAAGAAAGCTGGAACAGCACTCTTCTGCATCTCGCGAGCCGAGTAAGTCAGGCGCAAGAAATTCTTGCCACGCCACGGGAAGCGTGATTAGCATGCCACGGCAACACTTGGTCACCAAGAAAGCTCGGATGTCATCCTCAATTTGTGGCATAGGTCCTACCGGCATTCGTATATTATAATAATTGTTGCGGTAGGACGACCCGAAGCCACCTTATAAGAATATAAGAGATGCCATAGTGGAGGGCTGCGGAAACAGGGACCACCATGGTTTCTTTCACGTACACCTAATTCGAAGCTCACGGTTCTCAATCTTTTTCACCTCCACCAAAATTGAGGCCGCTGCGGCTGGGATGCGATCCCGCGACCTGCAAGTCAGCAGCCGAGCGCCTTCGCCACTACACCACAATGACGGGTAACCAGCAGTCGTAGTGTCCGGGTGTTCATGAGTGAGGAAGCGTGGAAGGTGTTCCTTTGACGAAGAGACCCTGCTCCTTGACACACGAAGGCCGTTTGCTTCAGCTGGGCTGTTCAGGTTTCGTAACCAGCGTCATTTTAATGAACAGGACTATAGACAACACGCGTTTGCTGGCCTGGCTGTTTTTTTATCTGACTTCACCTTCTTCTCCTTCGCTCGAGTTTCCCCCATTCTAGCCGAGCCCGAGCCCCACTGCCACTCTTATTTATGATTCAACCTATACAAACCAGAATATATATATATATATATATACATATATATATATATATTTATATATATATATATATATATATATATATATATATATATATATATATATATATATATATATATATATATATATATATATACATAACCACTGAACCTTGCGGCTGACACCATCTGTCTGAGGCCTCGTGGGTTGTCGGCAGCACGGAATGGGTCTCTCGTAATAGGAATGCCGCCAATGCTTCCTCACTATGTATTCACGGCCCGACCGCTGCTGCACTTATCCACCGAAACAACTACGCACGGTGTCAATACCTCTTTGGTGGTTCCAGAGCATGACTTGACAAGAACCTGTGCGAAGTTAAGGGATGCCGTTCAGGCTTCCTTGGCATACCCCGGAGCCACCATGACACCGAGTGCCCTTTTGATGACCGGCAACGTTGCTCAAGCTTCAGGAGGTGACCACTTCTCGCTGAGGACTTCATCGGCTCCTGAGCTGCCGAGGGGTGCTGTTAAAGCTCTCTGTGACAAACTTGATAGCGTGAGCGCAAACTACCGATCCCACTTTGACACCCGTGATGCTGGCTCCGCAGGGAGATTATTGGACAGCACAGCGTAGCTGTGGTAAATGATCACACGACTACGCGTCATAGTGAACATCATGACATTGAAGAGCTCTGCGCTGTTTCGTACTATCCTAACAGCACTTACCGCCAGCAACACCATGTTGGATGAAGCCGCCTCACAAGGTCTCGAGGCCTGCTCAACCGCAAAACGAAGAAAGATCAGGTGTACTCTCATGCAGCTCTCAGAAAAGCTGGGCTGTTTCGCGCTGACGATCTCTGCGATTTTGCCAGCTATCCCACCATCGCCGGCCGTCTACGAACTACCAGAAAAATGGTTTCCAGAACGACGACGAGAGCTGGGTGGCAACCGTCAACGCCGCCGCTGTACGTGAGGCTTGGATGAAGCATTAAACTGGATTATGTTCATCGACCACTTTCGCAAATTCAAGCGGCTAGGCACCGGTATGAAGGCTTGAAGCAGAAGTGCTCGGCGGACTGGATCTGTAAGCTGATAGCTGCTTTTGGCCCCATTCCTGACCACCTCTCCGCCACCACCCCATCGAACCACACCAAAACCGAGGGTGGGACTAGGGAGGGCTTCCATTTTGAGGCTACTCCTGAAAATCGTAGTTCATCAGTTGAACTTTCGGACTCGTCGGTACCTGACATAAGTACGGCAAAGCCAACAACTACTGCCGACAAAAGGTCTCGTAAATAGCGCCACTCTGACACTGTTCGGATCGTGGATTCCGCGCCGAAAGCCGTTTCACGAACTTATTTAAAATAGACTTTACGGCAGTCATAGGCCGAGTGTGCGAGTGAAGCACTCAAACAAGCCGGAAAATTTCAAAGCCCTATTTTCGGAACGCCTGCTCGTATCTTCAAGAATCGACGTAAGCATAATCTGGCCTATCGATGCGACTCACGCAGACTGAGCCACTATCTTCTAATCCGACTATAAGCATGCGAGCCTGCTGACGCG
This sequence comes from Rhipicephalus annulatus, assembly GCA_013436015.1. NCBI lineage: Eukaryota > Metazoa > Arthropoda > Arachnida > Ixodida > Ixodidae > Rhipicephalus > Rhipicephalus annulatus. The sequence continues at coordinate 267,797 of WOVY01001209.1, forward strand.
AAGCATTTCACTCTCGCTTCCGGTGTACCACGTGAACGCCGCGCAGCTAGCCATGAAGCTGGTCTCGTTGCAAGCGGTTCCGGTCACATGTAAAAACATAGTGTGGATGAACCGCACAGCGTAGCTTGTCCGAGTCGCAGAAGATCAAAAGTCTATGATGACAACCAGGGCGAGACTGCTATGCCAAATCGTGGTGATTACGCCGCACTGCCTGTTCGATTTCACACACATTTGGCGTATCAAACACAAACACGAATCAAGAGCAGACCAGCAGGCTGGAAGGTCTGGTAGGCGTTACGAAGAGTGGCGCCGCCGAGGTTGCGAAGGGCGCCACGAAACTCGCCGCTTCCATGGTCACCAGCCGGGCTGACAGCGAAGAGACTCCAAGAGCTGAGACGTCTTGGAATGCTCTGACGCTGTCGTCTTCTCGCTGACGCATAGTTCGGCTGCTTGGCGTTGCGCCGCTTGGCTTTTTATACACATTGGGTGAAGCCTACTGTCAGCAACGTCCAATCAGAACTTCTGTTGGTGGCGTCAGCAACCTTTGATCGGGAACCACCGCTAGTTTGCGTCAAAATCCTGTAATCCAGAACCGCTGCGCTGGACTGCTTCCATGAGCGAGTGGTATTGCCACGTGTTGCGTGAGACTCGCCAGACTGGATGGCGTCCATTGCATCATCGAGCTGCTATCCAGCCCATGAGCTGAGGGAGTTCGCCGTGCGTTGCGTAAAATACATCGGCGCCACCAGGCTAGATCACGTCGCTGAGGTGATGGCGTTAGGCGGGCTCGCTGGCTGGCCGTAACATTGGTTGCTTGTGCCGAAGTAATGACGTTCGGACTGGACTCCCAGGCATAAAAGCGTGCGATGACCACTACACCACAGTCAGGGCCACTAAACAGAATCACCGACGAAGAAATTTGATGCCAAATGAGGTCACTGTAGAGATCTTCAAGGCCAACGACTAAGCCAATCTCGCCCACAAGAGTACGCTGAGCTTATCAAGAAAATTCGCAACGTTTTCAATACCAACCGCCGCGATGCAGCCAGTCACCCACCAGAAACACTTCGGGAAAACCACGAAATCGTGTTCAAGCGTCTTCTGGATCGACAATGCAACCAGCACCACCCTCTAGAAACATTGCTGGCAGATGCACACGCTTGCAGTCATGGTCGAGTGTGATCACCAAGAAAGACACTGGTGCTTGGGAGGGCGGACAGCTAGAGGGAAGGGAAGGAAGAAGATAGAAATGACTTACCGACAAGAAGAGGAGAATATATATTTATCAGTGATCCATCTCTGTTCTTTTAGTGTAACATGGCCTCGCTTTCTTACTTCTCAGGTAATCGTTACCCAGCAGCTGTTGGACCTATCGCAGATAAGGCCTAGTAATATAGTGTACATGAGTGGCAGGTTCAGTGAATTACCCCTATTATATGACGACTTATTCCCTAACAACGTGAAACTACTACATAGTAATCTTTTGAATGGCATTTTTCTAGAGCACCTAAATCAGATTGGTTGTATGGTTTTGATAGCAATCGATGCTTCGGAGTGTGAAGAAAAGGCCGGGGTGGGAAAGTTTTCTACACAACTAGACTGGTTGTTTTCTGTTAGACTTCCAGATTAAATCTAAATATTTTTGGCCGAGTTCTTAGCTGTTATACTAGCCCTACGTGAAATTACTTTAGCTATAACTTCTATGGCTATAGTTCATTGTCGTTGTGTTCAGCATTAACTGCTTCAACAGACTCGGATATTATAAGTATATAGTGATTACTTGTCTATCGTCATCTGCGAAACCTGCGATTATTTGGGTGCCAGGAAACGAAGGAATTGTACAGAGTGAAGTTAAGCACTCTGGCGAAAGCTTCTCTGGCAGATCTAGTTCTCTCTCTTCTTCCTATTACGGCGTTTGTTGCTGTGGCAAGGTTCAGAAAAAATGCATTATCTGTGCGCACTCGAACTCTCGATTTATTCATCACCGACTTTTCTCTCCCTTGGTGCAAGAAATGGCGTTCGAGAACACGAGCTGAAGTTGTATAAGCAAAATGCAATGTAGAATTACAAATATCAATTTTTGCATGCACAGAGTGGGTTCGGCAATCTCCCCTTTTTGCTTCTATTGCAACAAACTCGAAACGATAGAACACATCTTGTTGAGCTGCCCACGTTTTTCCTTAGACAAAAAAGTAGTGTTGACATGATATTGCGGAAATGCCGTCTACCAGTTACGTCGGCCATTATATTAACATTTGGGGCCTCTGCGCTGCGGCATCCGGACAGGAATCTTTTCAAAGGTGTCAAAATGTTTATATGCAAATCAAATAGGTTTGGTAGGTGTATCGAATACTAACAAATCTTTATTCAGAATTTCTAGTCAGAAGATCTCCAGTCGCTGGGAGGTTACACAAAATAGTTCAACTTAAAATAACTGTCAATCATGAATAACGTTACATTAAAACAATCGTCCTAAAATATTCTAGTTCTTACTAAATATTGATCATAAATCCATTATGTATGATCCGCCTGACTCATGGCCGATCCCCGAGAGTTGGTAGGTGCCGAAGTTCCAAGGATCATTAACATCATCATGATGGGGTATTGTCTCTGTCCTATATTCCTTACCATATATATATATATATATATATATATATATATATATATATATATATTGTTACAGATGTGATGGGTTTATTTACAATGAAAAATGTCAGCGCTCTACCGTCACTGCCGAATCACCATCGCTCGAGCGTGTCTGATCTCTTCTTCTTCCTTGCTCTTTCAGTCAGCGTTACAATATGTATTAACAATTCGATCATCATTCTTGGAGGTCAGGTTTGTTCGAAAATAAACTCAGCCGTTTGCGTTTGTGCGTTCAACAACAGACGATCATGAAACAATTCGCAATGTACCCACCCAATCTGGGGCGGGTACATTGCTTTATTATATTATATATATATATATATATATATATATATATATATATATATATATATATATATATAAAGAGAGAGAGAGAGATCGATATTGGTTAATATTTCGTTAATATTTATATTTTTATTAGGTCTAGCGTCTACAGCAAGCGGCCGTGGCGGCAGCATTTGCGGAGGAGGCGAAAGTGCTTGAGGCACATTTGCTTAGAATTAAGTGGACGTTAACAGTACCACAGGTAAGTCGAAATTTCCGGAGCCCTGCGCTACAGCGTCTCTCATAATCTTATGGTGGTCTTGGGACGTTTAAATCCAACACATATATTTATTCATTTATTTGTTCGTTCATTTATTTAACAGCTTCTGTGTCTGAATGCATTTCATTAGAAATGGAAAGGGAACCTTTACCATCCGATCACCGCATGACGTCCATCGTCATCATCAAGCAGGGTGCAGAACAAGAACGCTGAGGCATTGATCGAAATCGCGCTTTTGCGGGAACGTACTGATCAAAATTAGGCTTATTATGCCTAGTGGTGACTATTGAAAAGTGTATGTATGGTAAGTGCTTAATGTATTATGTGGCTCACGAAGCCTCTTCCTAGAGCCCCTTATATTGAGCGTACCAGAATGTTAACGAACGCTGCTCTAGCGCAGCATGCTACGTGTGCAGTGGAGCGCAGTAATTGTCGCACACTTTCTTGAATGACTCTCTTAGGTTGAGCTGAGTGGGAACCCATCTGCGCACTGTGCAGGTATTTCGGGGGTAACAAGCAGGCGTTACTGCAACGGAGGTTGACGAACATTGGCGACTTTCGATGTCTTTACCCGGAAAAGTAACTTGCTCAGCGTGTCTGTATGGGCGACATTATTTGTCAAAGTATATGACAATTGCCTGAGGGAACAATTGAAGCATGTTGTTTTTTGTATAATGCTTCAGATTTTTGGTACGTATACCTATGAATGCGCATCGTTTCACTACCAAATCAAACAAAAAAGAAACATTCAGGGGCCGATGTCTTCTTAAGGCAAGGACAACTACAACATTATATGAAATAAGCGCGTCAGAAACAAACGCTTGCTTTGACGTGATTGTTCAATAATTACACACTTTATTTCCGCATTGATTTAGTCCCTTTCATGCACTAGCTTTTTTTCATGGACTGAAAATCATGAACTACTACGAACTAGCTGAAACAAGCACATTGCTAAACGGTAAACGGTATATACGTGACTGAAGCGTTGAATAGTTCTGTAGTGTGCACTCTTGCGTTATTTCTGTGGTCGAAAACGTGCTTCGCCTACAGTTTTTACTACACTTAGGTGGAAACAATCTTGCGTAAGTATTAGTTGTACATAATTTGCTTCTCGTGCTATGGATCCTCTCACCCGCTGCCATCCATGTTCAATTGCTTTAACCGTTGCCTTCTCTATGGTTAAAAAGAACCTCCAGTCCGGCAAGGAATGCGCAGCACACTCATATTAGAAGCTGAAGGAGAGGCCTTTTATAGTTTTTTAAACACCGTTTCTGTAGCTGCTAGTAGCGCACTTCCCGTGTTTCCACTACGTCATAAATAATCATATTTTTGTGTAGTAGGGTGGCATGCACTATAGTATGTTTCGTCATTCTTCTGAAAAGTTTTGTGCAAGTTTTTTATGCAGTGGCTGACGACGATGAAGAATTATGCTTCAACTGGGTATGTGCCACAGTTATTACGTGATCAAGAATAATCTTATGTAATGTGTTAGAGCATTGAACGACTCACTCGTTACGCACTACGCATTGTGTGACACCTGGTTGTTTTGCGGTTCTAAAGAACTTATTACTCATATTATTGCAATTATTTTCCCGATATCAAGTCTACCTAAAGCAAGTTTGCAACGGAGTTCCAAGCACCGGAGTGGCTCTGCGAATGAATACTAGGTTGGCACGCAGCGTACGCGGGTTTGAATCCCGCTGTGTCCTTGTTGTTTTTGTTTACTAAGTTTCGTGCTGACTAAGTTTTGTTTACCAAGTATCCTGCGATAGTGGTTACGGCCACTGGTGGTGGCGGACAACTATGCGGTGCTTCACGTGTTCCTTGTTGTGATGTCATGACACCTATTAGTGTAAAAATTCAGTCAACATGACACGAAATTTCATTTAGTAGACATTGAAGCACGTGTACATACGAAAAAGCAGTTGCTTTATTCTTTGCCTTTTGTGTAGCTAAACCTAATCATTACTTTTTCAGCGTTAAACAAACGTTATTACTGGAGCTTGTTGAAATTTTGGAAAGAAGGGGGGCGCCGCGGCTTGCGAAATATACATACCATTTATCACTACAGAAAGCGTATATCTTTAGGCTAACACAGAAACATTTACAATGCCCACTGTGTAAGCGATTTGTACGTATACTCCGTATAGGGTCCTCTGGTAAATCCAATGTTCACGCGAACAAAAGAATGAGCGTGCAAATAGAGCCTTCTACCTCGATTACTTTATACCCAAGGAGTGCAAATAGCTTGAATGCGTGGGCCAGATATTGTACGCCAAGGGCCAATATGAATGGCCGAGGTTGACTCACTCATGATGGCTCAACCCCCACATTTCAATAGTGTTGGGCAACCTCCTAGTCGTTTGTGGTACGAATGACTTTGAGCAGCTTCAATTTATCATGTGTACGTGATGTACACACACACACATGCAATTACCCGCACGAATATATATAGAAGTTCATGAATCCTCCTCCCCCGAAAAAAAAACATTCTGCCTAAGCCCCTTCTCCCAATAATACTTAATGTGGTGGAGCCCTGTTAAGTCTTGTCTTTTTGATTGCCAGACAGTTTCTTTTATTCTTAGAGCGCTCCAGTTGTAGTCTGACATGGCGCGTGGTGCTCGATGATCAAACGCGTACTACGATATTGGTGTTGCACTAAACCGTTCTTCTCTCATTTGGCACGGTGCCCAGACAAATAGGCCTAGCTTCTATAGGAGCTTTCCACAAGTTAAACTAATGAGGGCTCCATTTCTACCCTCAAAGCAACCTATAGCCGTATCAGTAACGCTTGCTATGAAAGTGGCATGGTCAATTGACCAGCAAACTGCTTATATTTCAGATGTTGTAAATGAACGTTCGTATTTTAACGCATTCCACACAGTAAAATAAACTACCGGTCGTAGACAGCTAACGCTGTACCGCATTTGTATTCGTTCTTTCAAAGAATTAGAGTGTTTTGTATAGTTTTCGCTCGAGGCGGCTGAAAAGCGTTGCAGAAAAAATGGAGCACTTGTTTAGTTCTGTTTGCAAATTGACTGGTTGAGACATATCGACAGCCCATATTCGTAGATGTGTAACCATTACATGTAAGCAGCACATGTAAGTAACACATGCAAGTAACACGTGAAACATTGGTAAGTAGTACATGCGGACCTAAGACTCATGGCGAAAAGCGATTGTCATCAAGGCATTCGGCACAACGCCACTAGCCCATTCGAAATAGCTGCGAACAAGGATATAAAACTGACAAAACAAAAAAAACACATTTGGTGGCAAGCATATACCAAATCTAGTCTTAATCATAGTAAGTTCTTGAAACTCACTTTTTCTATCACTTCTTTACATCTTCAACTATGTCTAAAAGTCGTAAGCTCCGAATCAGTGATTTTACCGTAGCGCAAAACAGTTAGACCAGAACGAATGGAGGATTCCCTTCCGTACGTTGGCTTCTCTTTCTATACATGCACCTCCAACTTAGGCATGTTTCTTCTGACACCAAAGCTTAGTATATGAAAAACCTTCCCCACCGGACAGCTGCCGCTGTCAATACCCTATGGCGCTGCGGAAAAAAAAAAGTGCCTTCTTTTTCGAGCAGAGCGGAGTACCACACCGGGGCATAGATTACCCGGCGTCAAGTATCTCAAATATCGTGCTCTCCCCACCTCCTCAAAAAGAGAAGTAAAACAGTGTGGGTGTATACACATGCTCTGAAGCATGTATCGGCACCCGTGCCATGAAGCAGATTTAAAAGAAACATGCCGTGAAGGACACGAAAAAAAATAGAAGAGGGAAAACAACTACTTCGATAGTCCTGTGCTGAGAAACCTGTGAAGAAATGTATGGAAACATTCACTGGAATAGATGAATTTTCTGAAATGAGTAACTTGAACCTGGCCGTCCAACCATTGAATTATACGCTATCGTCATCGATAAGAATAAATACCAACAGAATTCCACCATTGATGCAATCCTTGCTTTTGCGCCGATGTACTGTTTAAAGCTGGTCCCATTATGCAAAGCGGCTTTTGAAGATCTCTTGGCAAGAGTTAAGGGCAATACGTGCCTCGCGCAAATATACCAGAAATGACCTTCTTTTTGAGGCGACCAAAAATGCTTTTAGCAATGCGTTTTGTGTTTTCAGAGCTTATTTTTGTTGAATTACGGGAAGCGTTTTTAGAAATAATTGTCTAAGGTCCTTTGGCATTTAACGAAGTTTATTCCCCGTAAATTTTTATTATTCTCAAATTCGGTGCTGAGCTTTGCTTCAGAAGTTGTTGCAAGAGCGTAATGTATCGAATATAGTATATTTGTTGCATTATTGCTCATATTTTTTTTTCATCCTTACATCTTCAACATTGAAGGTAGTAAAGCTGAATGTAAAATATCGGGTGCCAGCAAAAATCCACCCACGTCGTTCCTTTTCACGTGCCATCGCATATGAGTCGCGCCCATCAAGGGAAACAGTCCGCGATGTCGCCTCGTCTATTTGCGCACCGGGCGAGCCCGAGCTCGAGGGACATACGAAGTTCCGCGTGATTGCCGGGGGTGCCGCATTAAGCTTTCCACGGCAGTTTTGGCGCTGGATATTAGGCGTTCTGGCATGGTCTGGGACAGGCTGTGGTTCGAGTCTTCTTTGTCTATGCCAATGAAAGACTGAACATCAGCCTGACAGGCCCTGTTAAGCCCCTAATTTCAAATAGCGTAGCTTGAGCTTTACACGGCTAGTGTGAACTTCTTACTCTTTTTTTTCTGACTTCCTGTTCATTTAGGACGCTAATAAGGCTGTTGTTGTGCCCTACTTTAAACTCGCCGAAGTGTACTTTCGGAGGGGGCACAGGAGCTAGTGAAGGTGCCTGTCAGTTTTTTTTTTCAGCATTCTACATCTTTGTTATGAAAAACGATGAATCTACACTCTTAATATTATTACTCTGAATGCTTTAAAATTTTAGGTGAAGTGATATCCAATCAAGAAAACATAAACTACATGTATTTTAGATGTTTAGAAGGTTTGAACACGCAATCACATATGTATACAAGCACAAATAGTTCAATTGAAAACAACTATGTTTGTTATGGTTACAATTTCAAGATTTGTTGTAATAAGACAAGTATACTTCACGAGGCTGCTGCTTCTCATGTAAGTGTGCTCCTTTGGAATGCTGAATGTCTGCCTTCAAATTGTCATTTCATGGTATAAACTTCCCTCATATTATCGAAGCTCATAAAGTAAGCCCAATTGGACAAATATTTTACCACGAGTGTTTCTTGCACTTTTCCGAATTTATGCGAAAAGACGGATACACCTACACAGTAGTGCGTTTCCTATGCTGCAGTGTAGAGAAACGGTCTGCCTTAATTTTAGAGTGACGCTCACGGGTTGCGCATGACGCCAAAGCCGTCTACGCAAAGTGCAGGTGTTTCCGAACTTATAAAATACGACAGAGGGCATGTTGAAGGAGACATTCGTGTTGTTTACTGCAAAGAAATAATTTGCTCTAAAGAAGCTAAACCCGTCCGCTGTGAGTGACTGCCACTAGTACTAGGAGCCGGAAACTCAGCGCTAGTTTTATTTTCAAGGTACCTACACGCTCGTAGTGGTAGCCGGGCATCGTCAGATAAGCTTGGATTGAGCCAGGTTGATTTGAATGCTCGCATTTCCTGGCTTTTTCAAGTTTTTACTTACAAGTAGAGAAACTTGACATCATTCGAATAACCTTTCTTTTGTTTTTATCTTTTTATTTCTTATTTTGTGAATTTCAAATCAGGCGAGCGACGAACGTGGTTGACTTGAGTTCGTAGTGCTTGCCTGCACTCCTTCTTGCCACTCGCTTGGCGATATTAAAAGATTGATCGCGCTCAGATATCTAGCGCTGCTCGCGTTGATTGATGTGTGTGGTTTAACGTCCCAAAACCACCATATGATTATGAGAGACCCCGTAGTGGAGGGCTCCGGAAATTTTACCAGCCTGGGTTCTTTAATGTGCACCCAAATCTGAGCACACGGGCCTACAACGATTCCGCCTCCATCAGAAATGCAGCCGCCGCAGCCGGGATTTCATTCCGCGACCTGCGGGTGAGCAGCCGAGTACCTTAGCCACTAGACCACCGCGGCAGTGCACGGCTGGCATGGCAAGTACGCGAAAAATAAAGACAGCAAGTTGTGGCAGGCAGAGAACAAAAGCCGCAATGAGCTACGCTGAACAAATCAACCTTGCATTCGACGAAGATGGCTGGTTCGGCCAACATGTTTTTCGAAGCTTCGCGGTGTGTTACCTAGGAAAATTGCAGTTACGCGAAAGTTTTTTCAGGTGTTCTAGTGGCAACAGGTTAGCGCAAGTATTCGGATCATTTATTTGAGCAGGTTTTGATTTTGCATGAGCACATGATTATGCTCAGTTCTCTGCAAGCCTGACTGGACTGAGAGAAGTGCAGTGTCACTAGACTCATTCAATTGTCAAGATGACATCCAAGCTTCTGTCAGAAAAATGCGTTTATTGAAAGGTCCGGCGACTTAGATTTTTGTTTCTTTTACTTTTGGCCTGTAGTTCAAAAGAGGCCAAGTACTCATAGCCTCGTTCCTGGACATGGAAATCGTTTAGCTATGGTTTGAAACTTTGTGGGTATTTTGTTGTAATACATCGGCATTAAAATGCATATAAAGGAATAAATGTTTCCAGAAATCATTACAGCGATTTTTCTGTAGCCAGCGTTTTGGCAGGTAAACTTTTCTTTGTTTAAGGAACGCGGTTGTCTTGATGAGGGGAAGTCAGCTTGCCAAAACACCTTTTCCAGCGAGGCTCTTTGTTGAGAAATTCCTAAAGCTTCAAGCCTCTGCGTGTCTCTATACTTCGCTCACATTTCGAACTAAATTTCTGTAAATAAAACTATAGGCGACCTCATAACGAGCCTGATTAAGTTAAATACGACATGTCCTACTTGTGACTGTTGACAATATTTGCATTGGTTCGGATATTCTGGGTTTAATGTTTGCTCATTGTACTCATATATAATTTGTTAACTAAAGCTGCGTATATAGATTGGCACTTTCAGTCTACGCGTATGTCTTTTTATACAAAATGTGCGATAAAAAGGTTATTTTATTAGTGTAAATCACGTTTCGTCTAACTGCAAAATGGTTTAGCTGAACTTTCACCACTGCAGAACATACGAACGAAAGAACAAAATTTAACTTAAAAAAATTTTACGAATGGCCGCATTGGTCGAAAAACCTGAAATAAGGCACGAGCGCATTTTATTTGTATGCAAAGTGGGACAGGAAAGTTTTTGCGCCAACCCTCCTCCTCTGAATGTTTCGCGCTTTCCCTCTATTTGGTGATCTCACCAGTGACGCCATGTAGAGAATGTTCTGTTCATAATTTTTTCTACTTGTATGCCCGGCAGCCGCCAGTGTTGCGTATCAGCATGCGAGAGCACGTACATAGAAGGTGTAGGGAGTTTCCGCCTCTTGCTATAACTGCAGCCGAGGCCTATGACCTAGAGAAACCTTCGAAGTCTGTAAATTTCATCAACTACTGGGCAGCAAATTTTTTCTGTTTATTTACTAAATTACTCTAGGAAAAAATCAAATATACAGCCTAAAATACCAGACGGGTGATATACCAGTTCTTCAACTTAAATCTCATAAACGATTCGCTTGAAGTACGTGTACAAGATCTTTCAACCTGACACAGCTAAAAACGTTCGCATCACTGAACAAGCCATGCGTCAAAAACAGGTTCCTGGACTTTTTTGTATAATATGATGAAATAAGCATGCAACGCCGACAGCAGAGCCAATAGATGCACGTTGATGTTCTGATAACAGTAAAAAGCAAGCGTTAATTTCAACCATGCACACAAATAGGTTCTACAAAGGAGTTGGTGAAACACAGTGCACGATCTCGAAAGCTAAGCGATTGTTCTCAGAAATGGTGGTCCACCGCAAAGCTAGTTGGAACGACAGCTCACGCTATTCGCTACGTTTGCGAAGTGATAAAAGTGCCGGGAAAGCTATACTCATAGCCATAGTGTTAAAAAAAACTCACTGTATTCCGTTTGCAAGAGAAATTGAGGACACCCAAAAATGGTCACGTGATTAGAGAGTCGGCTGGTATTTATAGTCACTGCGTTTGATTCCCATAATGTCGCCGGGTGCCAAACAGTTTTCCTAATGAAGAGAGAAAGCAGTTGCCATCTTTGCGATCGGTATTGTGGCTACTCATTTCTCGGATAGGTGACCCCTTCTGTCTGCTCTATTCACCCAATAGCATTAGTGCCAAACAGTTTTCCCAATGAAGAGAGAAAGCCATCGCCATCTTGACGCTCGGTTTTGTGGGTACTCATTTCTCGGATAGGTGACCCCTTCTGTCCGCTCTATTAACACATTAGCGTTAGAGAGCTCGTGTCGCAGAAATTCCGCCGTCGGCGTCGGCACCGTTGGTTGTGAGTGAAAAATTGTCCGTGAGCGAAAAATTGAGAAAAAATCAAATCAATTGAATAATGGAATTTTCTGCCCCACTGAGGATAAAACTCAGGCTGTTTGCGTGGCAAGCAGGTGTCCTGCCACAAAGCTACGATCTTACTTGCGGTTGCTTTGGGAAAAAACACTACATAAATGCTATGTATTGGAAGGACTTTCCTTAACGCATTTTATTCGACAGGTGCCACGACAAAAACGAGCATATTCAGCGATTTGTAGGTGAATTTGCGAGGCCATCAAACTACGTCGAAAAATATTGGAATATTGCAGCAATCGCCGCTAAAACACACAGGAACTTTCAAACACCTCTTAAACTTGACAACTATATCCATCTTGTGGAAAACACATCATGCCTTTCCAGGGGCATTGATCAAGCAAACAGCAAACGCTAGTTAATGTGCTGCCATCTGTGAGGCATTGTGAGACTCTTTATGCCCTCCTAGATGGCAAGCGCGTGGCGTAGATGTTGTAGGCCATGAAACTCTCGTTTTAGATCAAAAGCCTGTATGGCACCAATAGCGCACGCTCGCTGGTACAATTTACTGTGTGTGTGCGTGCGTGTGTGTGTGTGTGTGTGTGTGTGTCTGTCTGTGTGTGTGTGTGCAAAGCATATTAATAAGTATGCACTTAGCAGCTGAAGGGCGCACTAGGGGCCAGATTTCGCTATCGCGTTCAACTCTTACAAGCGAAGCTTAAGAGTCCCCCAAGTTTTTTCTTGAACCTCTCTCCGACTAATAAGGTCCGGCTCGCTACATTGCGAGCGGCAAAAATGAGCGTAGTTTCCACCCTCAATAACGACAGACAAGAAAACTCGCGATAATTTCCCGCGTTCATATAACACACAACGGCAAAGCCATGCAAGCCAAACATGTACCGTAGCGGCAGTAGCAGGCATCCGCTGATATCCCATCGGCGGTGCTGACAGGTAATGTGATCGCAATTTGAGCTATGACATGCAAGCAAACGCGTTTGAACTTTCGTGGCGGATTCTCACGACATCGCGTGATGTCGCTATCCAATCATACACACCAGCGCGTTTCTGTAACCACACGCGATCTCCCTACCATATACGCTATGGTACAGACTTGAGCGTTTAGATTTTGCCTGGATCGTGATAAATACACTTCGTGCAGTTCGTGCCGCTGAGGAGCAAGCTTTCGCCACTCTGCGTAACACTCGGTATAACTGAGGCTTCTTTCCTTCCCGACCACCTTTACGGAGTCGATTGATCGGTGACACTTCTTTTTATCAAGATGTAAAATTGCACTGAAATATCTTGTTTACACAGTGTAAAACAAGTGGTGGAAATGAAGAGGGGCAGAAGTAAGAAGGTGAACTTTGAAGATAAAAATTGCGTCCTATGAAGTCATCTTTTAGACATTTCAAAAAAACAAAGGATGTCGTTATTTCGGTATGTACACAGTTACAAACGTTTCCCTTCAGATTTACACGTGTAAACGCGTTCTGAAGCAAAGTTTGATAAATATTCGGTGGTATGCAGCTTTATTATAATATACAAGGGAGACTTGTAACTCAGCAAGGCTATACCAGCTGGTTAGCACGTACAGTAATGTCTACTGTTAAGGGGAACAGGCGTGCGCGCGGCCGGCGGTTCGTAGGGCGCTAACTGCTGGCGAGATTCGGAAACGTGGAGCATGCGCGCACAATCGCAAAGGCGGTTCGTGCCCTGCGTCACCTGCTACTTTCCCGCCTTAGCGTTGGGCACGCGCTAACGCCGTGCTATGTTTTAGTGTTCGGAAGGAGGAGCCGGCTTTGCTCGTTGCATAGCACCAATTTCCTTGTCTGCAATCAAAGACCGCCGGCTGGTTCGAGCATTGTTTAAAGCTTACGACTAACGTTTTGGCAAGCATTCGCACTACAACTTACGCAAGTTATGGGCTTCGTTCTCGATTTCACAAAATTCCAGAGCTGGGGGCGTAATTTTTCGCTGAACGAAGCTTCCGTGCTGTCAGCTTGTGGTTGCCGCATGGCCAGGGTACCTGAGGTTGAAAGGCTTCTACACTAAATTATACAGTCAGCGTGCTTTCTCTGTCATGGTCAACAGGCCACTGAAGACCATGACAGTGCTCATGTGCCCTCCCTCCCCACCCCCAGGTCACCTGAATTGAACATAATTGAAAATGTGTGGGGTGTACGAAATCATGTCTCTCCAGCCAAGATCTCCGCGTAAAATCTGCGGATGACTTCTGGGTTTCTGTAAACGAAGAGTGGGAGCGGCTTAAGCGCGATTAATTCTTCACGGAAGCTCTTAACAGGCCTACAAGTATGAAGGTTGTACTTAGTCCTATAGTTGACATCACCCGATACTGAACGAAGTATTTCTATTTTCTGGCGTTAAAAGGCCGTAGGTCCTGCCTGGTTCATCTTTTGTCACAAATATATGACAAATGAAGTTTCTCTTTTGTGTTTACTCTATTTTATATTTTCATGGCCTTCATTTCTGATGCGGGCACATATTAAAAAAGCGCAGTACTTTTTCATAAAAGCGTATGTTATTACGCACTCTAAATATAGAGTGTCTGCCAATGTTCCTTCGGTAATCAAAATCTTACATGATTTAGAACGTTCACAATAATAATTGCCGGGATATAGCAAGCCACAACCAGAACATCATGAGGGCCGCATTTGGAGACTTCAAAGAGGTTTCACCCTCAAGTGTTTTCTTAACTCGCCACGATGGTATACACCAGAACACAGCGAGCTCAGTGCATGGTGCCATATTGAAAAGCGTGTCTAGTCATCTGTTGCTAGCGCGGTGAAGCGATATCTATGCACTGCTACGCGAGCAGATGCTCCGCAAATCCAACGCGAAACTGCACAATTGTAAGGATGTTTCACGCTCTCCCTCTCTTGGAATTTTCTTCTGATTTTCTGTGAAACGTCGAGGACACCTTTTTTCACAGTCCGGAATGTCTACAGCACGTGCATTGCAGACTTCTGAAACAACTTTATCAGGTACGTACTATGGCGTTTGAAGGAAATGCGGATAGCGCAAAACGTTGCTTTCGACTCAGACGCACTGCGGTGTGCCTTGGCTGTGGCAAGGCATAATTTGTGCTGTAAGTCGGCGTCAACGTAGCGCTAGAATCTCGCTCTAACTTGCGCTCAACCGCTGCATGTGTTTATCATTTGCAACTCATGCCGGACACTTGGAACAACGCGCGTTGTGAAAGTGCCAACCAGAACAAGATAATAAAATGCTACGGTGAGGCACCGAAAGCACAGATTCGCCTATAGGGAGTCAAGACAAGCCGCAGTTCGACTGAGTCGAAAGCTATCTTCTCGTGTCGTTCCAGTTTCTTTGAATCGCTATAGTACGCCGTTACACTTGTATACGTTAGTGGTGCTTGCATACACGCGTGAGTTGTAATATATCCTATTCCTGGCATGGAGCCTGCGAAAAAGTACGGCAATGATTTGGTGCCGCATACTATGCAGGCATACTGCATGCAAAACGCTGCTGTAAAGCGGAACAGCTGGCGTCGCGCTTGAGTAAAACGCAATAATTATATTTACTTGTACATCTTTTTAATGAACTCGTAGTTTTTCCTGCTGATTGTGATTATATCCACTGGCGACGGAGTTCGGCGTTTTTCGTTGCAGATGGAAATCTGTGCAATCAGGATACGCCACACCGACTCGATTGCGGCATCGTGTTGGGACCTTCACAGTCAGTGCTTAGTATTATCTTACTCTTGCTCTGGTTGTCTTTCATCCGAAGATGGCACAGTGGCACCTAGATGACTCCTTATCAGCTAGCGCAGCGTGAACAGGCCCTTTTTTCATAATTTAAAGTCCCAGAGCCTGTGCTTGCCATGCTAGCGAGGCACGCCTTCGCAGTTCTAAACAAATTATGGCTTCTGTGGGAGCGAGGGTATACTGGCAAAGGCGCCTAGGTGCGAATTAGGTTACCGGCCGTGGCAGCTGCATTATCGATACAGGCGGGAGTAATCGAGGCCCTTGTACTTTGGTATAAACCCCTTGTTGTTTAAGTTTGTTGAGCCTTTCACTCCTTCACTCATAATCTTAGCACTGTTCAGCAATGCTAAACACCAACAGTTATTATTATTAGGTGTTTAGTAACATGTTCTTAATTATAATGGCATGACTTTTCATTGTTGATTGCCTTTAATAGAAATTCTACCACTGTGGGCATAAATCCCATCGTTTCAGAACTGGTCAGATACCAGAGCAAGAAACAACCTGGACAATTTGTGTGCCTGCTGGTCACAACCAGCCCAGTGGGCACATGATTGCTACGTGAAAAAACAAAATCGATCAGCAAGCGCAGGGAAGGAAAGTAGCAGACGAAACAAGACAGGCGCCGCCTTTGCGCTTTCATGCGCGAGTGCCACATTTACAAATTTCTCCACTAACTCGCGCCACGCAAACCACTGGTCACGCGCTCACGTGTTCCCCCCAACAGCAGACCGTACTGTACATATTCGCAACTCAAATGAACATGAGAGGGCGCTATAGAGTCGCAGCATGGCGGATTCACAGAGGTCACCGCATCCGCTGTTGCTAACACAAATATTGAGTTTTCTCCGATGTGATTGCAGTTCGCGCCGCTTTGTAGAAGGGAAGCGGGTTGCTGACGCTAAGCGTCTTATTTCACTCGGCACTAGTGCTTCCGCGAGCGGCGTTCTTGAAGCGGTCGCGTTGTGTGTGTAATACACATGGCGCACCGCGTCTCTGGTCCTTTATAGGTTCAAATCAACAAGTTAACACTTGTGTCTCACCTGGGAAGAAGAAATGTCTCACCTGGGAAGAAGAAAGGCACCATCCTACCGTGCTCTTACCATATAAAACTGCCGCATGGACTTTGTGGACCTCAGTACGCAGGTTCCCTATGTTACGGCTAGGTGCCGCATGAATTTCTGGGGTCGGGAATATAGGTATGTCGGTACATACTTCGTAAAACAGAAAAAACAATGTAAACAAAAAATTAAGCAAGAAACAGGCGACAGGACGCAAAACATTTCCTTTCACTCGTATTTTTAGTGTGGTGCCTCTTTCTTCGTTTCATGAAGGCCTGCTTCATTTCCTGCGCGTTTAACAACCATACATATGCTGTAACAAAACTAAATGTCAGAGGGGATGGCGTGCACTGGAATCTCAGCTCGAGAAACCTTCCGCTAAACCACAGCCCGTGGTTAGATATGTCATTTCGAGTAGCGGCAGGGACAATCATACTGGATGCACTTCTTCTTCTTTTTTCTTCTTTTTTCTTTTTGCAGTTATAATATACAGAAAACGTTTCTGGCACCATATGGATAAAATGCCACATTGAATTACGCATAAAAAAAGATCTCTGGTTTCTTATTTGTCGTGAAAGCCTTGTTACCCTACTGAAACGTTCCGTATGAAATCTTACGGAAAATATATGGACTCCGTAACATTTCCTTATGCTACATACGGAAGACATAAGGAGTTTTATGGAAATATACGGAAGTTGTATGGCATTTACGGAAAGCTTCTTATGGAGTAAACGGAAGGATAAGGAAATTGTATGGCGTATACGGAAAGCTTTTTATGGAGTATACGGAAAGATAAGGAAACTTATGGAGCATACGGAGAGTTCATTATGGAAGATATGGAAGGATAAGGAAAGTGTATGGAGTGTACAGAAGCTTTCATAAGGAAAATGCAGAATGTAACGTCTTACGGAAATATACAGATTTTGTAAGGTGCTTACGAAAATGTGCAATAGTGTATGAAAGGCATGTGGATTGTTGCAAAAATGTGGAAACTGTACAGTTGTTGTCACATTTTCAGCAGGAAATCCGAGCTCTATAAAGTTTTAAATGAATTCACAGTGACATATATAGTACAAAAGAATAACGCAGGCTAGTCTGTGTTGTCAGTCACCGCTGTTCGCCCTTTTCCAGAATGAATACAACTTCTGCAGATGACCAGGTGCTAAAGTCTGTCAAACGGAAAATGTGTCATTCACAAGGAATGACAATAACTGTCAATTTACTTGCATGCTGTCACACGAAAACAAATCAAGCAAAAAAGCATAACTTCAAGGGCTTGTTTTTTGGTAGAAACAATAATAATGAGAACTAAATTCAATGTGAAAGAACTTGTCAGTATTAATGAAACTGTTCTCATTAACATTGGCGAAGAGAAATGTCATTTTAAAATATCGACCATGAGCTTAGCTCTCCTGAGCACCGACAAAAGAAATGAAAATCTATGAAAACTAATTGCATGTAGCCTAAAAATAATTTTTATTGATAGTATGTGCTCGTACACTATAAATACAGCTATACACAACTTGCCACAGCTTCACGACAGAAACGAGGTAGGGGCAGAGGGAGTGGTCAGAAAAATAATTAGGTATGAGAGCACAACTGATATGTACGGACATATAATGGTGCTTATCATTGATGCTCGGATGGTCGTGTATAGAGCTGGGTTGTTTTGAGATTTTCAAAAGCATTGTTTCAGACCACCATGCAGATTACGCTTTAATTGTAGTGCTACATAAGACACAACTTATGGGCCAGCTTTAATGAATAAGAAGATTATACGTTAAACAAATGCTTTAAAATATATCATATCATGGCTGCATGGATGCATACAAGATATGTAAAGCGCAATAAAGTGAGGACGCATGAGCTTCTCTTGATGCTTCAGTTCTACATAGATGCTTCAACTGTGCTGCAAAGAAATTTAACCAATATCTGTGTGTGCAACATTGTCCATTTTAAACTATCTATATGTATATATATAATTCCTACTGCGAGTTAAGCTACGTAGCACTCCATAACTCTTCCTTTTATTAAAGGCAATTTTTCAAGCAATCAACGTTATTCATTTTCTGTCTCATGACTTCGTGCCCGCAATTCTTGGTTTGGCTCGATCACAATTGTGCAGCCCTTATTTTGGAGGAATCAAAAAACATCAACCAAAATATATTTTGGAACTGCTTCTCGGTGATATTGCCTTCCCTCAGCTGCCACAGCTTGAGATGAGTCATATAGCAAGTCTCGCGCATACCTAGGGCCTACCCTTGAAGAAACTGGTCCGGCTGTGAAATGCTCAGTTTTATCTCAAATAAATTTTTTGGTTTGAGTTATCTCACTTCTCGAGTCCCTTCACAATCAAGCAGACCCAATGTTCCCCTTAGTCCTTACTTTTGTTATATTATAAAATAAATTAAAAAATTAATAATGAAAATAAAAATACTAATAACTGTTGCGCAAAAAACACAGTCCCACATACGTACTTGAACGCAATATTGCTTTTATTTTGTTTTAGAACCTAAGGCATTAGGAAATATAGCAGTACAATAAAAACGTTGAAAAAAACGAAAAAAGAAATATAATTTGGCGGGACTCGAACCTGCGCCACATAGTTGAGCCCGTGTACGTGAACTGAGGGCGTTAGCTTGCTGAGCTAATCGTGGTGGGGGGTGCTTGTTGTTCAAGTTTTGTATATAAATTTGCTTCTCACACGCTATGTGTTGGCATATTTATGTACGATATGCGATCGTATCTATTGTTGTGTGCATATGTTTTGTGATTGTATATACGTCACATGCTTTTCGCATGTCTTTCAACTATAGATTGCTGCCCCGCCGCGGATGAAAAGAAGTATTTTTACACCCACACACAAGCTTGAGCAGTTGAAGGTTGTTTCCCGGGGCTCTCTTGCGATTGAGTTGGCCACCACAGGGAATTAGAATGATACGCCATTAATCCCTGCATCTAGCTGTATTCCACTTAGTAGCTCTATCGCTTGATGACAAATCGAGCGCGGGGCGCGACGCTATTGCGCACGACCATGCCTCGCGTAGCGGCGATGTCAGCTGATTGCGCCGGCCGGCTTGCTTCGATTTGCTTCAGAGCAAAGAAATGTCATACTTTGAAAGATTGCGTACTGCACTATGTCAAAATGTTACTGCTTTGTAGCCATCCTATGATTCATTGAGAGTTGATAACTCTGATATCACTACTGTAGAGCTTTGCGCCGGCGACACGCACCGAACGTGAAACCGCACTACGTTAGTCGTAGAAGCAGTAGGAGGCTGTCGTCTGCTAGAACAAAAACAAAACAGACCTTTGAAAATATTCATAAGTTGTAACTTGTTTTTTGAATAACCGTTTATCACTTTTAAATTTATTTTGCCTGATAACGTACTTTTTTTCAGTTTATAGCAGCGACAGATGTTTTTCTTTTTTTCCTCACACAGATATCCAAGTCAAATCCATTCACAGCTAAAGCCACATGTTGTTTGTCTTCTTTGTTAACGTAGGCATACCGTTTCGTTGCATCTCTCATGTGTTCGCGCTGCTACACACGAGAGCACGAAATGTTAAATTTACGCAAGGAAGGGCCGTTCCTCGTTCGTAAGATGTGCTAAGATTGCGCCCTATTCCCGCGGTTGTTCGAGTGCGGATCAAGTGCGAGTCGTCCAAGGAATCGGCGGGTTGGGCGGGCGCTCGAAGGACTCCGAGGTGACGGCTGACGCCTGTGGTTGCTTCCCTCAGGACAGTGTGAAAGAAACTAAAGGTAAGGAGGACACTTTTTTATGTAGACCAAGTATGCCACTCAGTGCAAGTGTGTGTTGCTGCACTCGAACGAGGCGTCGTGAAACGGCAACCTTACGCGCCTTTGCGAGTGCGGTTGCCGATTCGCTTTGACAACGCTAACGCCAGCAGAGCCATGGCGCATCGGCGCGGCCTTACTGGAGCTAATTCGAGACAACTGCGGCAACATGCATGTGTATGGTGATCGATTTTTTCATATGTGCAATGTAGTGAGGAAGACGCACATGGCGCTTGCTACGTTGTTGATTAAACGAAGCCTGCAGTGCCATTTGATGCAAAGCAGCATTTTGTTTACGTTCGCGGGCGATACAATTTGTAACTTGGCTCGATTCACCTAGCCAACCGCCTAAGTGGGTTGATTAGCATACGTTCACGGTAGAGCGTTATTATGCCCCGAAACAGTGGCGTGTGCTTGTTGAAAGATATAATGTGTGTGCCTAGTGTAGAGAGAGAGAGAGGTGTTCGTGCAATCTGCATATGTACCTGCAAGACGCTTTTGCTTGTAACTAATATTGTACCGGCCAGCACCTACATTGTACGCCTGACTTTGAAGAAAACTTTCATGCACAATGTGAGATTTTGTAATCTGCCAGAGTTGCTTTTTATAAAATAATACACTCCCAGCATGTTCAAAATATGTTTCACTGCTGTGTGGCAGGGGTGCGGTTATCACGCTGTTGTGTAGTTGCTGATGCAAGCACTTATAGTTTTGATGCGTTAATATTTCTCATCTAACTCATCAGGTGTTTGGCTGTTTCAGCACAAACAAGGTATCTTCCAGCCCGGTGACCATGCAATTTTTTCCTGCACACAGCGCAAACATCGAGATGTACCCACTCGCAGATGGTCGCGTCAAGTGCATATTTACCTTGACTAAAATGTCGAATCAAGTTTTTTCATCGACCGGTCCCTGCCCCGAGGGCTAACGTCTTGGCAAACAATACACATTGTTATGGACACTGCACACACCACACACAATATTCTCAGTTGAACCGATATTCTCAATACCTTTCAATGCACACTACATGCCGCAATCAACAGTGCACATTTTTGAAGACTATGCCGCTGTTCCTCGCACAGGCCATTACGTGTGTTCACTTCTTCAAGATAAACAGACAGCGTGGCAAATATTTTACCACACAGTTTACCACACAGCTAGACGTTTGCTGACACATACTATAGCTAATGTCGACATTGTAACGTGTAGTGTAAGCTTTGAAAAATTAAAACTTGCCCCAAACACCGCACGACTGTACCAAGCTGAGCCACCAGCGGGAGTGTTTTTCCAGCCACACCTTTTTCATGTGCCAGTGACATCATGCTGCGACGTACCTTGGTAGGGGCCTATCGCTGCATACTTTATGTGAATGAGGGTCATGTTGGTGAAAGCAGGCATTGTTGATTTCGTAACTTGTTCATTCCCAACTGGACCTTCATTTGCACGAGTTGTCGGACTGATATTCAGGTTAACTTTTGTGCAATAAATTGTACAGTTGGGAGTGTGTGCTTGCCCCATACTGTTGTTACTGGTGTTTTTTGTTACTTTGCACTGCTCATTACTGCTCACCTACAGAAACTAGCCTATCTTGCCGCTGTTTTGGACAAGATGCAGCTGGCAAGTGCGATAGTGTTCATAACTCTAAATTCTCAAGCAAAAATTATCAATTCATATTCAGTTAGTTGCATTCATATCAGTACATTATAAGAAATCATTGATTAAACATGAATCCATGTTCCTTCACATAATGCTCACAACTTTTATATCAAATTGAATGGTGTTTATAAAAAACATGGGTTTTAGCTAAACTTCATGCTCTTTTCTCGAACAGCTGACAAATCGCTATTGCATGCTTACTTGCCATGAATTGGACTGTGTTTGAAATACATTGCAATTCTTCACCGGACTGCCAGTACACTTCACATTGGAGGAACATTTATTAACCATGGATTGATTAATTAAGAACGGAAAGAAAGAAGCGGCAGGCCGGGATACTTGATATTGGCATCCGTTTTGCTACCCAGAGCATTATCATGCAAACTTCCTATAGAGTGGTTATGCGTCTTGCATGTGTGTCTGTAAACCAAGAACTTTGGGTAGAACTATATTTATCTTACAAATGGTTGCAGGACTGTGGAGGCTGTAGGGCTGCTTAGGAATGGTGGAATCCCTGGACATGTGTTCAACCTTGCTGCATCAGCTCCTTGGTGTTTTCACGGCATCTTTACAGATGTGTTGGGTGAGTAAAACAAGCAGGTTTCAACACAAGGAAAAGTATAATATGGCAGCACCTCTTGTGCGTGCCTTACATCCCAAGTGTGTCAAATATTTATCTTGCACCTTGTGGCCTGTAATTTTTTAAGAGACACTTCTTTTTGCTTTATATTTGAGTCCTGATGCTTCGACAGCAATGTATTTGTGCTTGACAGCAAGTGTTCTTGAACAAATAACTGATCCAAATAATGACAAAACATTCTTCATACTTGGTGCTTAGCATAAGCTAGCACATATCTGTAGCAGATTCAATCATTCATTTTTTGCTGGGATGATAATGGGCAAGTAGCAAAGGCAAGTTCAGATTGGAGTGGTCGGTGACGTCTGTTTAGGCTCTGCCATATTGCTTTGCAGCCAGAGTTACTTGTGGCCACATATACAATGAAGCCACATGACGTGCATTCTAAATGAGATTACCATATCGCATTTCACTGCATCTTAATATATGCCAAACAAATGCAGATATCATTAGCTTGCCACTATAAAGGGATCCTAAACCAACACAAGGTTGAAATTTAGTCGTGGTGTTGCAGCTGTGTACGACTCTACAATGGATGCATAGTCGTGATAATTTGTCTATATGTTGTCTCAATAGTAATGTTACACACATTGTACGATACAAAAGAGGTACTCGCTTATTTCGCTTTTTTTCGCTATGCTTCTTTCTTGTCTCTTCTTGCCATGTGCTCCTCCTTACTGTACAAGGAGCAAGAGCAGTGGGCACACAAACATGTATTTAAAAAAAATGTTGTAAGGTGAGCACTGAGAAGCTGAACACTTTCATAAGGCTCAAAAAGGTAAAGGTATTGTTTCTAGCTACTTTTTGGGCACCCATAGCTAGTTGTGCTGCTGCAGTTAAAAAAAAGTTAAATGTTAAAAATTATTTGGAGGTGGTTTGGCACCCATAATTGCAGTTACATACAGAACTAGGTTTTAATGCGTAAGCAAAATCTGTTCACTCTAAATCAATCCTAATAATATCTGAAATTCAGGAAATATTCACAGAAAAGCTCAGGAAAAGGCTAAGTGGTTGCCCCTTGAACGTGAAGGAGATACCCTTCTTCTAAAAGGTCAATAGACAGTCTAGTAGTCTCGATATTACATGCACTATAAAATATTCTGGTGTGGTGCTTTTCATGCATGTTATATTGAGAGGGGTTCTTAATAGAACTGTTGTCACTTTGCCCTGCGTTGCTGAAATTGTTCACATAGTTATAATACATGAATGACTTTATGCCTTTTGATTTTATGCAAATGGTTGGCTTACCCAGTCGGTTTAACTTGATTTGGATAAAATCATAAATGCTCTAAAAATTTTTTTACTATACAGCAGGTTTATTTTTAAAATATGCGACCATTGATGTGAACGCAGTTGGTGGCGTGCTTGATTATTCCTTCACTATCACCACTCTAACTACACCTGCTACAGTGCATAGTGTGACAAAAGTAATGGTACCTAACATTACTGGCAGCATACACTTTTATGTCTCAAAATAGGTTAAAAAGCCTGGTAAAAATGTGTGTACGTTTTTTTTTTCACTCCAACTAAATATTCTGGTCTACTCAAAGTAGCTTCCACTCTTTTTAAGTTCCTCAAACTTTTAGGTGTTCAAAAGAAGTATCAATGCCATATACTTTCTTTGTCAGCCTACTCACCACTCTAATAATGAGAATTACCCGACAACATTACCCAGTAAAATAAAGGGATATTATAAAAAGCAATGTCAATTCAATTGTCAAAAAACGTTGCCAAGTTACGTTTTTGTTCACTTTTCTTTTCACAATTTTGTTAAAGTTACTTTTGATAACATCCCCTATAGTTTGTTTGGCATCATTTTCTGCTAGTTCTCATTATAATGTGTTCAACAAAGACAACAAACCCTTAAATTTATAGTTCTTTCCTTTACTCATGATTCTGAAACAGTGAATCTCAGTAATCTTAGCGGTGTGTGACTTGTTTTTTTTTTTTGATCAGTTGTGCATGTGTTCAAGTACATGCATTTAGGTGGGAGGGCGAACTATTGCCTCCTCCTGTGACTAGCAGATTTTCTGAGAATGGACAGATGCATAATGCTGCCAAAGAAGTATAGGGATATTGGAAGTAATCGTTACGTAATTGCAATCGTAATGTAATTGCCAGTAGGCAAAAAAAAAGGTGTCCCACACTCGCCATAATGGTAACAGGCAGCGCTGACTGACTCTTCCATGTATAAATGCACATATATACCGTACAAAATGGAAGAGGGATAGCCGCGCTGGTAGCTCAGTTGATAGAGCATCGGATATGTTATTCGAAGTTCGCAGGCTCGGTCCCTGTACAGGGCAGGTTATCTTTTTTTTTTCCTGCCCCGCCACGGTGGTCTAGTGGCTAAGGTACTCGGCTGCTGACCCGCAGATCGCGGGTTCGAATCGCGGCTGTGGCGGCTGCATTTCCGATGGAGGCGGAAATGTTGTAGGCCCGTGTACTCAGATTTGGGTGCACGTTAAAGAACCCCAGGTGGTCAAAATTTCCGGAGCCCTCCACTACGGCGTCTCTCATAATCATATGGTGGTTTTGGACGTTAAACCCCACAAATCAATCATTATCTTTTTTTCCTTCTACTTTTCTTTCTTCACAATTACAACACTTCTATTCTTCTTGAAGATTTTCTGGTGTAAAAAAGGTACCTTATAATCTGAAGAGGCAAACAGAATGTGCCAGTGTACGAGTTAGCTCTTGTAGTGGTTACAAGTAAGATATGTTTTGAAGAATAAATCATTCTGCCACTTGCCTAAAGAATGGCTACAGGACATGGCGCTGGATGCACTTTGTTATTTTTGAATCAAGCTATCTTGTATTCTATTTTTATAAATTACATGGGATACACATGACGGTATCACACACTTTAACGCCACAAAGATTATGCAGCGAACAGTGTTATAAATGCGAAATTGCATAAGGATAAGGTGAAAACTGCACCCTCAACGAGAACGTACAGAAAGCACAGGGTGCAGGGGTCATTCCTTCTGCCCGTGCTTTTCAAGTGCGAGCTGTTTTCACCTCGTTCTGACCAACTAACTAGATTGAGATGTGTTGTTATAGTGCAAGAGGATGCTCCACGGGAAACTAGGTTTGTCTCAAAGTCTGTGTGTGTCTTTCAACCTATATGGTGCCCGGTTCAAGAGTTCATGCAGACCAGATCGTGTAAAACAGGACCGTGTAAAATGGACCGTGTAAATAAAATGGAGCATGTAAATAAACAGGATCGTGTAAAATGTTGTTTTCGTGTGCAACTGTAGTTGTGGTTGTGCTGAATGATCTTTCTTTATATAAATACATAACAAACTTGCTTCTTTAGAGTCGAGTGCATCTTCGGATCGATTGTAAATGTTTGCATATACGAGGCCTTAAGTTTTATAAGAAATTCCTCAGTGTGCCACGAGGAAATGTGTGTTCAGCGAAAATTTGTATATCATTATATACAACTCTTAAAGCCTCGTCTACAACTTTATGCAGGTTGACCTTGAGCAGAAAACGAGGAGCGGCAGCAGCCCCCAGAAAAGAGCAAGCACCCTCCAAGCTCCCGAAGCTCTCTTCGACAGGAACAGCTAGGTCACTGTGTGGCATTGAAAACCATTGCAAGGAGTGCCTTATCAGTACACTGTGCTGCTCTTTCATCCCAGAAGACGAAGTTGACCACTCCAGAGGAACTTCACGCTGTGTATTGTGAGTGCTTCAGTGGTTTTGTTTTTGTCCAGCCAGCAGTTAAGAAATCATGTGTCAGATTCAGCCAGGATGGCTAGAGGGAGTCGGGCAGGCATGTTTGGACATTTGTCTAGCCAAGTAGTGCCAATTTTCGCACTGGTCCTGTTGGAGTTACTGCCACAATCACAGAAGCTACGTCACCTCTCTAAATGTACAGATGTGTCGGGGAAGATTAGCTGCATTAGGTTTTTCTATAACTGATAGCTGCCAACATTCTTCATTATACAGGAGTTTTGTTCCTCACTTTTGGGTGTAAAGCCCTCTACAGAAAAAATGCAACACGTCTACTTCCAGAAGACTCCAAGGCCCTACTTGTAGGTTTTTTTGGCTTGTATCATAAGCACCTCGTTTGGGGTACATGAATGTTTTATAAACATGTACAGCGAAAATTTTGGGTGGCTGGTCGTTTTGTCGTTATCTTGTTCCTCGCAGTATTCTTAAGCATGTTGTGCATTACGTTGTCAATCTGGTTCATGTGCATAGAAGACATTACGAAGTTTCAGGCTACAGTATAAAAAGCCTGGAAGCAAGCTATCAATAATTTTTTAACAGAGTTGCTTAATCTGATACATGATACATCACTAAACTTTCGTGCGTATTCATCAATGTAAGCTCGTCTCAGTGTTATCCAAAATGAAAATGTGAGTCGACAGATGGAAACATCTAGTGGGGTAATCAGGGTGAACAGTAGAAGTGCTTCAGACAGGCTGGCCGATGTTGCGATAGGTGGACCTATTTTTTGAGTCACCTTGTCATCCTTGGCGTGTTAGTTTAAATGGGGTCAGTAATGACATCATCTTTTGGTATAGGCGTGTGTGCCTGTTGGAAATGTTTGTCTGAAAAAAAAAACCTATAACGCAGAAGAGTGCAGCCCTTGCTTATTTTCAAGTTAGGTTGCGCTGATACAAAGTGTTCTCCTGTCGGAGGTTGGGAGTAAGGGAAGCAAAAAAAGATAGATGATAGAAAAGAAGAAAAAAGAAGAAAGAAAAGGGGAATGCAAAGTAAAAGTAGTGCTACACTGCTCCTACTTTGCATCCCCCCTTTTCTTCTTTTTTTTCCCTTGTTTTCTTTTTTCACCTTTTTTGTTACATTTGCATTGTCCCATCTAGTGCATGAATCAATGACACATGGCTTTGCTATAGCAAAGATGCCTATGTGGTGTTGGATTGAACAGTGCATTGTACTTCATTTAGTTAATTACAGACTGATCAGTCTTGCAATAAGTGCTTGCTGTCTATCACCACACACGTTCAATTGAAAAGTTTGTGCTTGGCTCTTAGTATGCTGGTATATAGCTTGTGTCTTGGACTACTCAAAATGAATGTTATTTTGCTGCTGTTTATGGTAATGAATTTATCCAACATGAAAATATCTTGCCTTGTGAACTTTGTCGGACCTGCCTTTCTTTTTCTTTCCTATGCAGGCATTGTATGTGAGGGAAGCAGTAACAGAGAGGTGATAGCTTGAGCTTCGGAAGAATAAATGCTGGCAGTGAGGCAATTACGCATCAAACATCCCAGCCATTTTGCCAACCGTCCTAAATGTGTTTTGAAAAAAAAAAATATTGTGCTCGTTTACTGTATTTTTTTGAAAACAGCAAAATGCTAAAGTATATCGCAGAGAACAAAATATTAGGCCACGTTGGTGCCTTAATTCCCAGGATGTCGTCTGGGTGTTGTTTGTAAAAAGTAAAGTGTTTCAAAAATACTGCCTCTTCTACACCAAATTCGGTCTTGGTATTAAGTAAAGGTGATTGTGTGTAATGCATGAAGCTCAGTAATATTAGTGCAATTTTTTCGCCACATCAAAAGCAAGGAAGCAGCTCTCTTTATATGGCAAGTTATATGATTACACTTTGTCTTAAAGTAGAAATGAATTTTTGAAGGTTTTTTATGATGGCTGTTTTCTGCATTTGATGTACGACAGCTTCCGTTCCGAAGTTCCCCATGGCCTTCAATAGGAGACTTCAAAAATCATTTTCCTCATTTAAACAAAAATTGTAATGATAACACTTTCCATGTAACAAGAACTGTTTATTTGCTTTCAACTTACATGTAGAAGTAATTTTCAATTAGACAAACACACAGCTCAAATTGCATCTCAATGTGGACAAAAACGATTATATAGTGATATTTGTAATCTGGACCTAACATTATTTTTTTTCGTAAAATATAACTTCTGTGCAGTGAGTATTTGTGGCTCAAATATTCATACAAAATGCAGTATTGCCATACAAGAAATGCAAACGATAAACAGTTTGGCTGAATTCTTTAAAGCCTATGTAGCAGAAAAATTGCACTAATGTTACTTGACTTCAAATACTTTAAGAAGCATCTTTACTTAATATGTAGATCAAATTTGATATGGCAAGAAAAAGCGGTACCTTGAAATTTTTCTCACAAATAACACCCGCACGACATTCTGCGAAATTCTGAAGGTATCCACGTGACCACTACTCGTTTCTCTTCAAAACATTTCTGCAAATACCTATTTTCAGAAGAGTAAATTACCATCATTTTTTAAACTATACATCTGTGATGGTCGCCAGGCAGTATGGTTTGTATGTTAGTGTAGAATAGCCCAGTGCAAAACACAACAAATGGCTGAGCATCTTTTGACGCTCGGGCAATTTCGAAAGCATTTGTTTGTTAGCAGCAATTCAGTTAAGCCCTTGTCTTTATGCTTAGGCCCAGAAACAAAACACAAGTAACTAAAGTATTCCTAAGAGTCATGTAGTCTCACTGTTCCAAGGCTTGTGGAGCCTAATTTAGTGCAAGCTTCACCATTTTTTAAAAATTCAGATTCAACCAACAGGTTTTGGAGGCACATTGCATTTTCAGCTAACTTGTTTCACACCAGTTACTTAGATAAAAAGCGGAAAGTAGAGGTAAAAATACCAATTTAAAGGCATTGTAGGTAATAACAAAAAGGACTGCTTTCTTTTTTTGTGTGGTGCTTTGCCTGAAACGCTGTGCTTTTTGTGGTATAGTTCATTGTCTAGTGAACATAGGCATTAAACTAACATTAGCCATGTTGAGGTCGATTTTCTTGGTTATAGTCATAGTAGCCATATAAATAATTATGACTGCAAACTTGATTGTTCTTTTGAAGATTTTTTTCCTTGCATAATGATATTTGAGAGTCTTAGTCCAATTTTGTTATAAGAAAATGTGATGTCATAATAGGGTCACTTTTTGTAGAGTCGTTCAGTTCTACCTTACCTTTTACATTCCTAATAGAGCAGTTATTTTCAATATCGTTATTTAAAATGGAATGAGCATGCTGTATGTAGTAAGGTGTACAGATAGCACATGCACCCAACTTTTCTGTTGGCAGTTATTTCTGTTATTCTGATTTATATGTGGGGTTTCACGTCCGAAAACCACTATATGATTATGAGAGACGCCGTAGTGGAGGGCACTGGAAACTTCGACCACTTGGGGTTCTTTAACGTACACCCAAATCTGAGCACACGTGCCTACAGCATTTCTGCCTCCATCGGAAATGGAGTCGGGTTTGATACCGCAACATGCGGGTCATCAGCCGAATTTTTGTTCTCTTGCCTCCCCTATATGTGTTGCAGTTCGGTTATAGTTATCTGGCTTGCACAGATTTTTAATGGCACCTGCCTGGTCCTGGCTTGCTTTCATGGTGATTTCTAACCTTCATAAGTTGCATAGGTTTAACTCTCAAAATTGTTCCAAATGCCAATTTCGTGCCACAAACTGTATAGTATAAAGGCAGCAGATGTACATGCACACCTATTAAATGAACATTGAGAGCTTTCACTTGCAGTTCCTAAAGTTTTACTGTGCAGAAGCGTTTAAATCATAATTTCATAAGGACATATTAATCGATTATCTCTACCATTGAAAATCATGACAACCTAGTTATTTTCACTGTGATAAGCATGCTGTTTTTTTTGATGTGGCAGAACTAATTTATACACTCATTCCTTCTATTATTCACATATGCATAACATGAAGGATTGTGTGCCTTAAATTTTCAGTTTCATTCTGTGTGTTATATTTCTTGTGCATGTAAACTATTGTGCTAACATGTGTCTCTGACATTATTTGTGCCAATTATTTTCATTTCCAGGTGCCTATGAAGGACACAAGTTCTATCGCAGTGACCTTCGAAATTTACAGTGGTGCCGGAGCCTCAAGCAGCATTTCGCCGATCTCCACAAGGCATTCATGAGATAACACAGCGCCACACTTTCACAGTGCTATGATTATTATTTATGTTTAAACATTCGTTTTAAAATTGCTTTTAATTGTGCCACCATCCTGTGGCTTAGGTGGAGCTCGTGAAATTGCGGTGCAGTCACCTCATTTGTGTACGATCAACACTGCAATGTCACTATTCACAGCTGGAGCATACAGACAAATAAAAAACATATGATTGTAGCAGGGCTGATGTGTATATTAATGCTTCTCTATTGATAATAATAACTTTATAAAGTCTTTAAGGTCTTGCATAGAACACTGCATTAATGTGTTGCAATGTAACCACCATTTATGATCGCTAGCATGTTAATTTAGTATTTGTAATGTATTTTATTTAAAAGGTAAATTTTGCTTCCGCATCACGACAATTAGTAAGATGCCGATGATTCAATCCCTCATCATGCACGTTTAAGAAATATTTGT